>SJXQ01009961.1:131910-207265 GCA_006408695.1 Aepyceros melampus
AAAAGAGAATATATATATATATATATATATATATATATATATAAATGATTCATTGTACACAGAAACTAACACAATATTGTAAAGCAACTATATCCCAATAAAACAAATAAAGTATGTAATATTAGAGGTAAGTATTACCTAAGAGTTGATCCAGTTAGAACTCTCGGATTTACAGGTACAGGAATGGAGGCTTTGAGAAGCCATGTGAGAACCGAAGATCATGCCCAGTATTGTGGAAATTGGACCATCTGGATTTCACGCCTGGTCCAATACTCATTTAATTACATATTGAAAAATAGCCTCGGCAAAAAGTATTTATTAGTGCTTCACATGGGAAATAGACGGGGAAACAGTAGAAACAGTGTCAGACTTTGTTTTTTTGGGCTCCAAAATCACTGCAGATGGTGACTGCAGCCATGAAATTAAAAGGTGCTTACTCTTTGGAAGAAAAGTTATGACCAACCTAGATAGCATATTCAAAAGCAGAGACGTTACTTTGCCGACTAAGGTCCGTCTCGTCAAGGCTATGGTTTTTCCTGTGGTCATGTATGGATGTGAGAGTTGGACTGTGAAGAAGGCTGAGTGCCGAAGAATTGATGCTTTTGAACTGTGGTGTTGGAGAAGACTCTTGAGAGTCCCTTGGACTGCAAGGAGATCCAACCGGTCCATTCTGAAGGAGATCAACCCTGGGATGTCTTTGGAAGGAATGATGCTAAAACTGTAGCTCCAGTACTTTGGCCACCTCATGCAAAGAGTTGACTCATTGGAAAAGACCCTGATGCTGGGAGGGATTGGGGGCAGGAGGAGAAGGGGACGACCGAGGATGAGATGGCTGGATGGCATCACGGACTCAATGGACGTGGGTCTGGGTGAACTCTGGGAGTTGGTGATGGACAGGGAGGCCTGGCGTGCTGCGATTCATGGGGTCGCAAAGAGTCGGACATGACTGAGCGACTGAACTGAACTGAACCTCCAATATTCTCTGAAGTGTTTTCCATGGAAGGCTAGATCCAAGAGAGGGTCTGAGAAAGGGAGATTCTTAGGTTAATTACATATAGAATATGCTAGGCACAGTGGTAAAAAGTCTGCCTGCCAATGTAGGAGACATAGGAGACACAGGTTCGATCCCAGGATTAGGAAGATCCCCTGGAGTAGGAAATGGCAACCCTCTCCAGTATTCTTGCCTGGAGAATTCTGTGGACAGAGGAGCCTGGCAGGCTACCGTCTGCCAGGTCCGAAAGAGTCAGAAAAAACTCAGTGACTGAGCGTACACACATACACAGGCTGTTTACCATCCCTCCCATCCTCTGAAATTCACATTGCATATTAGCCCATTAAAGTCTTTACAAAGTTCTAGGGTTAAAAGAAAATGAAAAAATCTATGAATCTTTATTTAGCGCACTATTGCTCAGATTTATCTGGGAACAACTTTAGTGCTGTATAAAACTGTATTAGTTTTTGTTTTTTTTTTAAAGGATGCCAACCTCTCTTTGGTTGTAGAAATCTGACTTTAGCTTCTTTCTTTCAAATCTGCCATTTCTTTAGGAATTAAAAATTTCAGACACTTTGGCTTATTCATTCTTAGACCTTCCACCTGCATGTAATTGGTGACACACAGTGATCAGTGAGTCATGTTCTAAAACAAACACTAGTTTCTGGAAGAATTTTTTATTAGAAAGGATTTTTTCCCATTAGACATATTTATTTATGTTGGCATTCTCATACCCAACATTACCTTGGTATTGAGATGAGTAGAATAAATTTCAGTGAGAATGGCTTTATTATGCAAGAAAAAGAGATGTGTAAACCATCATTATACATCCAAGTTTGGTCATTGTGGTTTGTTTATTCTGCTATACTAGCCTGCTTTTAATTAGCACCCCCTTCCACAGTCTCCAAGATGTCCTGATTTGGATGTAAATTATGATCACCCCACTTTTGGAAGTATCTGTAGGATGGTTGCCTTTTTGTTGTTATTGTAATTCATCCAAGCAAATGATACTACTTAACAAAAATCTTATTCAGGAAAATGCTGTTGAGGTTGCTTCATTCATTTCTCTCAGGGTTACTTTTCATTTTCACTTGTGGATTTGTCTTCCTCAATTTAGAACTTTCATCATTTTGTTTCTCTAAATTCCATCCTAGGTCTCCTTTTCTACATATCCTTGCTCTCCCTGGGAGAAATCTCATTTTCTCTAGTGGTTTCAATTACCATCCACATGCTGATGTCTCCCATATATTTGCATTTATTTCTACCATCTTATCTTTTGCTTTCAGTTTGAAATTCATTATCTATGTTTTTTTCCCCTACTTTTCAAACTTGATTTGTCTTGCATTGAATAATATCTTTTTTAATATTCACTCATTTGAAAGTTATTCATTCTGTTAAAATTGTATAGGTTCTTGGACTTAAATTTGTGACATGCCTGCTCATCCTCACAAAGTTTTAATTACATTGGCACTGTTAAACTCCACCTGAGCCATACAAGGACCTTAAACTTCTTTAACTTCTTCACCCTCTCATCTCGTACATTACTTTTCCCTAGTATTTGTTCTTCTTTTTAAAACAAATGTTTCATGGAAATATGACATTTATGTGGAAAAGTGCACAAATCACAAGTGAAGAGCTCTATGAATTTTTGTAAAGCAAAATCACATGCATACCACCCACATCTAGAAATAGAACATCATCAGGTCCTCTAAAACCTCTTAATGTCTGCTCCCAGTTAATCTCAACCCCTACCCGCCAGCCAAAGGAGAACCATTATTCAGACTTCTCAAGTAGAGGTTAATTTCAAATCTGTTTTTGAACTTTATGTAAATGGAATCATGCATCGTGCAACTCTAATGTGCCTGGCTTCTTGGGCATATTATTATATCTGTGAGATTCATTCATGTTTCTGTATGTTTCAATAATTTATTCTTCCAATTGTTACGTCATTGTTGTTCAGTCAATAAGTCATGTCCAGCTGTTTGCAACCTCGTGGACTGCAGCACACCAGGCTTCCCTGTCCTTACCATCTCCCAGAGTTTGCTTAAACTCATATCCATTGAGTCAATGATGCCATCCAACCTCCTGTTATCTATCATCCCCTTCTCCTGTCTTCAATCTTTCCCAGAATCAGGGTCTTTTCCAATAAGTCGTCTTGTCGCATCAGGTGGCCGAAGTATTGGAGCTTCAGCTTCAACATCAGTTCTCCCAATGAATATTCAGGGTTGATTTCCTTGAGGGTTGACTCGTTGGATCTCCTTGAAGTCCAAGGGACTCTCAAGAGTCTTCTCCAGCACCACAATTCGAAAGCGTCAATTCTTCCCTTTTATGGACTGTATCATAGTTTGTAAAGCCATGTTGCTATTGCTGGACATTTGCCTGTTTCCAGTTTAGGGTTAATTCAGAGAAAGATGTTATGAACAATCTTCAATAGGTATCTTGGTGTTCACAAGCAGGCATATCTGTTGAGTATGTGCCAGATTTTAAAACTGCTGGCTCAGAGGCTGGCCCTTTAGCTTTAGAGGATGATGCCAAACCCCACACAATCCCAAGTGTTTAACTTGTACCACCAGTTTGCAAAACGTGTTTCAGAGCTAGGTCTTGGAATTTCTCTTGACCAACATTCTGTAGAATTTCTTCATGTCTCTGTAGTATTCTTGTTCCTAATTCCCCCATCTTCCTCTTTTCTGATTTAACTCTCATTGTTTTAGCCTATGGTAACTTTTTAAACTGATGGTCTATGAAAAATAAAGATTTTGACCTAAAAATGGAGACCCCTGTTCTTGGAAGGTTGTTACTATAGATCACCAGGTTGGAGTTCACTTTGCCTTGTTGCTTTGGAGTTAATGTTCATTGTCTTCTATCTTCTAGTCCTGAAGTTAAAGAGTTTTCAGATACTTCATGGAAGCCATACATAGGATGGATAAACAACAAGGTCCTACTGTGTAGCACAGGGAACTGTATTCAATATCCTGTGATAAACCATAATGGAAAGTAATTTTAAAAGGGATGTGTATGTAACTGGAAGACTTTTCCAGTGGCTCAATGGTAAAGATTCTGCCTGCAATGCAGGAGATTTGGTTTGACCCCTGGGTCAGGAAGATCCCCGGAGGAAGAAATGGAAACCTACTCCAATATTTTTGCTGGGTAAATCCTGTAGAGAGAGGAGCCTGGTGGGCTACAGTCCATGGGATTGCAAAATGGTCAGACATGACTTAGTGGCTAAACAACACAAATGTATATAGCTGAGTGACTTTGCAAAAAAACAAAAACCAACACAAAAAAACCCAGTTTATAGATACTCTAATTCTAAGTCTTTTATATGTAACCTATTAGTTCTTCCTCTTTGGAGATTTTTGGGATCTCATCCTTGTCCCTGGTATGTGTAATTTCAGTATGATGTAACTTTGCTATGGCTTTTTATTCTAAACACTCTGCTAGGCAGTGGGCAAGATTTTCAGTCTGGAAAGTCATATCCTTTCCTTCTAGGAAATTTTCTTTACTTATTTCTTTGATAATTATCTCCCCTATATTTTCTGTTTTATTTAAACTCTTATTATTTTGATATTAGCTTTCCTGAATTACTTTTCTAATCTTAATTTCTCTCTGATTTCCCATTGCCTTTTTATCCTACTTTCTTAGATTTTTTTTCTATTTAATTTATTAATTCTCAGTTCAGTTCAGTCGCTCAATCATGTCCGACTCTTTGCAATCCCATGAATCACAGCACTCCAGGCCTCTCTGTCCATCCCCAACTCCCGGAGTTCACTCAGATTCACGTCCACCGAGTCAGTGATGCCATCCAGCCATCTCATCCTCGGTCATCCCCTTCTCCTCCTGCCCCCAATTCCTCCCAGCATCAGAGTCTTTTCCAATGAGTCAACTCTTTGCATGAGATGGCCAAAGTACTGGAGTTTCAGCTTTAGCATCAGTCCTTCCAAAGAAATCCCAGGGTTGATCTCCTTCAGAATGGACTGGTTGGATCTCCTTGCAGTCCAAGGGACTCTCAAGAGTCTTCTCCAACACCACAGATCAAAAGCATCAGTTCTTCGGCACTCAGCCTTCTTCACAGTCCAACTCTCACATCCATACATGACCACAGGAAAAACCATAGCCTTGACTAGACGACCTTAGTCGGCAAAGTAATATCTCTGCTTTTGAATATACTATCTAGGTTGGTCATAACTTTTCTTCCAAGGAGCAAGCGTCTTTTAATTTCATGGCTGCAGTCATCATCTGCAGTGATTTTGGAGCCCCCAAAAATAAAGTCTGACACTGTTTCTACTGTTTCCCCATCTATTTCCCATGAAATGATGGGACCAGATGCCATGATCTTCGTTTTCTGAATGTTGAACTTTAAGCCAACTTTTTCACTCTCCACTTTCACTTTCATCAAGAGGCTTTTTAGCTCCTCTTCACTTTCTGCCATAAGGGTGGTGTCATCTGCATATCTGAGGTGATTGATATTTCTCCCGGCATTCTTGATTCCAACTTGTGTTCCTTTCAGTCCCGTGTTTCTCATGATGTACTCTGCATATAAGTTAAATAAGCAGGGTGACAATATACAGCCTTGACGTACTCCTTTTCCTATTTGGAACCAGTCTGTTGTCCCATGTCCAGTTCTAACTGTTGCTTCCTGACCTGCATACAGATTTCTCAAGAGGCAGGTCAGGTGGTCTGGTATTCCCATCTCTTTCAGGATTTTCCGCAGTTTATTGTGATCCACACAGTCAAAGGCTTTGGCATAGTCAATAAAGCAGAAATAGATGTTTTTCTGGAACACTCTTGCTTTTTCCATGATCCAGCGGATGTTGGCAATTTGATCTCTGGTTCCTCTGCCTTTTCTAAAACCAGCTTGAACATCAGGAAGTTCACGGTTCACGGTATTGCTGAAGTCTGGCTTGGAGAATTTTGAGCATTACTTTACTAGCATGTGAGATGAACTCTCCTATTTTTTTTTTCTAAAAGATTCCTTTTTTGGCTTCTTCTTTCATGAACAATATACTCATATTTCACTGGTGTTATTAAGTTTCCCTTCTGATTTCTATACTGGTATTGTCTCCACGGGGTTTCTTTTCTTCTGTTTGTTTGTTTTTATCACTGTCTTCCAGGTGGAGACTCTTGACAGTTTCTGGTGATCCTCAAACATACATCTATTTTGGGCAATGGAACAGTGAAGCACTAACAGCTTGATTAGATGGAGTTTGTTGAAGAGGTTTTACAGAAAATCCTGGAAGCAGTTTTTGTTGTTTTTTAAACTTTTTAATATTTATTTTTTTATATTGACATACAGTAAAATGGACTTTTTGATGTAAAGTTCTGTAAATTTTTATCATATGAGTAGATTTATATAACTACCGCTAAGCTATGGAACAGTTGCATCAGCCTGAAAAAACCCTCCCTTTGGCTCCATCTCTGTAGCTACATCTTCTTTTCGTATCCCCTTGGAGGTCACTAATCTATTCCCTGTCACTGTAGCTTTTTCTTTTCAACAGTCATATGAATGGGATAACATAGTATGTAACTTTTTGAGACTGGCTTCTTTCACTGGCAGATACCTTTGGTATTTATCTAACTTGCTGCAAGAAACAGTATTTTATTCCTTGTTATTGTGGGGGACAGTATTCCACTATACAGATGTACCACAGTTTATTCATTTGTTGAAGGACATTTGACTGTTTCCAGATTTGGTGATTGACTATAAGTAAATTGTCTTAACCATCTGTTTAAGGCTTTTGTATGAACCTAAGTTTTCATTTGTCTAAGGTAAATGCTTAGGAATTGAATTGTTAGGTCAGTGATGTGTGCATGTGTGCTAAGTCGCTTCAATCATGTCTGACTCTTTGAGACCCCATGGACTGTAACCTGCCAGGCTCTTTTGTCCATGAAATTCTCCATGCAAGAGTACTGGAGTGGGTTTTCATGCCTTCCTCCAGGGGATCTTCCTGACCCAGGGATAAAGCCTGTGTCTCTTACGGCTCCTGCTTTGGCAGGCAGGATGTTTACCACTAGCACCACTTGGGAAGCCCCTAGGTCAATAATAAGATTATGTTCATTTTGTTAAAAGGTACCAAACAATTTCCCACAGTGTTTGTACCATTTTGCATTCCCACCAGCAGTGTATGAAAATTTCAGTTATTTTTTTTTTCTTCATCAGCATTTGGTATTGTCACTAATATTTATTTAACCCTCTAATAGGTGTGTAGGATATTGCATTGTGATCCTTTGTGATATATATGTGCTTTGCAAATATTTTCTCTTAGTCTGTAGCTTGTCTTTTTACTCACTTGTTTTTATTCATGTATTAAAATTGTATTTCATTTGGCCGGTTCTCTTATTTTTCTTTCCTTATCCTCCTTCCAAATCACAGGGAAATCTGTGTATGTCAGCTGGGATCAAATCTCCCAGAAGGTGGGAACTGAGAGTTTCTAACACAACCTTTGTGAATTTTGATCTCGCTCACTGTGTGGCCATCAGGACCTGTTCAGGCTGCTCCCAAGGACAGGGTAAGTTGTTTGAGTAGATAAGACAAATAATAAAACTAGTAAATAAGTCCAGTATGCATATAAATGTGATAAATAGTGGCAAAGCCATTGGGATTCATTATTTCTTTTACTTACGAGATTTCTTTAAGAGGAACTAAAGATCTTCTTGATGAGGGTGAAAGAGGAGAGTGAAAAAACTGGTTTAAAACTCACATTCAAAAAACTAAAATCATGGCATCTGGTCCCTTTACTTCATGGCAAAAGAAGGGGGAAAAAATGGAAGCAGTGACAGATTTTATTTTCTTGGACTCCAGAATCACTGTGGATGGTGACTGCAGCCATGAAATTAAAAGAGGCTTGCTCCTTGGAAGGAAAGCTATGACAAACCTAGACAGCGTTTTAAAAAGCAGAAACATCAACATCACTTTGCTGACAAAAGTGTGTATAGTCAAAGCTATGGTTTTTCCAGTAGTCATGTGCAGATATGAGAGTTGTACCATAAAGAAGGCTGAGCACCAAAGAACTGATGCTTTCAATTTGTGGTGCTGGAGAAGACTCTTGAGAGTCCTTTGGACAGCAGGGAGATCAAACTAGTCAAGCCTAAAGGAAATCAACCCTAAATATTCACTGGAAGGACTAATGCTGAAGCTCCAATATTTTGGCCACCTGATGTAAAGAGCTGATTCATTGAAAAATACCCTGATGCTGGGAAAGACTGAAGGCAAGAGGAGAAGGAGGGGGCAGAGGACGAGATGGTTATATAGCATCACTGAATCAATGGACATGAATTTGAGCAAACTCTGGGAGATAGTAAATGACAGGGAAGCCTGGTGTGCTGCAGTCCATGGGGTCTCAGAGTTGGACATGACTTAGTGACTGAACAAAGACAACATAAGATTTCATCAGTAGAAACTGCTGCTCAAATCTCCTAAAAGAAATTCTAGAGGAGGCCAGGTGCTCCCAATATGGTGCTTGCAGCTCCCCGGCCTTTCCCTACCTGGTGCCTGTCATACTCTGTTATGATAATTCCATGTCTCTGCTGGATTCTGAGCTTCACAAATGCAGGGACCACAGCTCTCTCTCATATTGAAGTATAGTTGATTTACAATATTGTATTAGTTTCTGTACAACATAATGATTCAATATTTTTATGGATTGCATTCCATTTAAAGTTCTTAAAAATATTGACTATATTCCCTGTGCTGTACAATATTTCCTTGTAGTTAATTTTCTTGTGCATAGTAGTTTGTATGTCTTGAGCCGCTCCCTTATTGTGCCCTACACATGTCCCTCTCCCCACTGGTAGCCACTAGTTTATTCTCTATATCTGATCACATCTCTTTTGCTCAGAGTTTTATCATTAGTAACCAGTAGCCTGGTGCCCAGTAGGTTCACTGATTAAATCAATGAATGGAGTTGGATGGATATACATATGGATATGAACTAATACACATGCAAGCTTTCCTGAAAGAGCTAGAGTTCAGGAACCTTATGTTTTCAACAGCCCAAGGCTTTTTGTGTGCACAGAGAGACCATAAGAATTCTTGTTCACTTGTTAACCACATCTCAGAGGTGGTGAGAAATACCTTGGAGAACTCATGGGCTAAGGCGAAAGAACTAGACAGCAATCTAGTTGATTTGATCGTTGTAAACAGACAAACCAAGTGGTTCAAGTAAATATGCTCTTGTGGTTTGAATTGCCAATTTAGATAATTGTTTGTTGTTTTAATTAAATGAATAATCAGTAAGTCTCCACTTGGCTTTTTATCCCCCCTCTATAGACAGGGCCAAAAATTGTTTTTATTTGAGTGGCATCTGAGTTTAAGATTGTAGAAATAATAATAGGAATAAAAAATGCCTTAAGACAATCACTTCAAATATTAATTTCTCAGTTAGTAGCTTCACTGTCTCTTATCATTCATAAGACACTGAAAAGGAGCAAGCTACTCCTTATGAGCTCTAATTTCTTCTCCCTGGATGTCCTTGGCTAAGCCATCTCTTTCATTTGTTTAAAAACTATTTAGTCCAGATTCTGTTTAAGGACCTGAGTGGTACAGAGATGAAAAGCACATAGTTCTTGTCTTCCAGGAGCTTTCCATCTAGGCACAAAAATAAATGTCTGAGCTAATGAATGTAATAGTATGATGAATCCAATACCTTGAGGACTGAGCAAGGTCAATGAGGGGAACAGCAAGGAAGGGGGTCAGGTAAGACTTCATCATAGATTGCCTTGAGCAGGATTTAGAAAGGTGAAGGAAGTTTGCAAGAAGGAAGAGGCAGAGAAAAGTTTTTACATATTAGGAAGAGCCTATGCAAAAACAAATTCAAAGAGCAAGTTATGATTGGGAAGTTGCAAAGAAATATAGCTGAGTTATAGAACTGCTTATGGTGTTAGATAAACAACAAGTTGCTTCCTTGGTGGCTCAGATGGTAAAGAATCTGCCTACAATGGAGGAGACCTGGGTTTGATCCCGGGGTTGGAAAGATCCCCTGGAGAAGGGAATGGCTACCTAATCCAGTATTTTTTCCTTGAAATGACAGAGGACAGAGGAGCCTGGCAGACTATAGTCCATGGGGTCAAAGAGCTGGACATGACTGAGTGACTAGCACAGACACACACAGAAGTTTCTGAGGGGGAATTGTAGCATTGTGAATGAATGACAGTTGAGTGCACAGACTCTACTGGGATGAGAATGAAAGCATTAGGGCCTCTTTTTGTTTAGATCTTATTTTACATTTTTCCTTTTTTATGTGTTTTATAAGATACATAATACAGCAATATGGTGACATATATACTAAGAGATGTGTCCTGAGTTTTTAAATTTTAATGACAGGGGGTGAGTGTTAGAAGACCACTGCCATTGTTTCCTCCTGGGCAACTGACTAATAGCAGAACCAGTGAATCACATGAAGGAGGTGCGAGGGAAATCCTGCTAAAGCGTGTAGCCCGAGAGCTGATACCTATAAATTGTGTTACTATTCGTCCGTGTGATTGATTGAATATGGCTTTTGAGGGCAAATGTTTAAAGTATAAATCTCATAAGGAGTGGGGTTAGATTTGCCTTGGAAGAACTAGAGCAGAGAGATGGAAAGACTAGCCCTCAGCACCTTTCTCATTTAGTAATTAGTAATGTTCGGTGTCACTCCCAGTAGACTGCCATTTCTCACCCTTGGCATTTGGGACTGGGTAACTGTTTGTTGTGGGGGCTCCCCCGTGCATTGTAGAGTGCTGGGTAGCATCCTTGCCTTTTCCTACCAGATGCCCATGCCACTGCTGCCACTCAGTTGTGACAGCCAAAAATGCTTGCAGATGGTACCAAATGTCCCCTGCAGGGCAAACCACCTGGGAATCACTGCTTGAGAATACAGGCTGCATGAGGACAGCCCCCCTCCTGCCGGGGTCCAGCCCCGGTGGATCCTGGGTGATTCGAAGGTGGAGACGGAGTCGGCGTACTAGGAAAGAATTTATTCAATTTACAGATAGAGAGAGATTCGGAAATTAGCAGAAAAAAGGAGCTGAATAACTTGGCTTACATGGGATGCCAATCACCACCTACGTAGGCCACAGGGGTCTTTCATTCTCCCGAAGGAGAGGAGGCACTGAGGCCTCCCCGGTCCGATCTTAGAAGCCCAGGCAGAGTTAGTAGGCTTGGTGAGGACCCAAGTGCCAGATGGGAATTCAGCCAGAAAATAGTGAGAGGTATTAGAGGAGAGAAAGAGGCTGAATAACTTGGTTTACATGGGATACCAATAAAATTCCAAGACAAGGAATTTGCACCATCTACACTGGGCCACCGGCGCCACTTGAACATCGAAAGGTGCCCCTCCTTGGGCACCTTGTTCACGTGGACTTGAAAGCCGGGGCAAGTAAGTAGATGTGGCGGGCACCCGTGCTCCAGATGGGAATTCAGCCAGAAATACGGAGGACGAGAAAGAACGACATGGGGGAATCAGTCTTTCTGGAAACTGATCCGTTTTCTTTATTTTCAGGTTTGCTTATATACCTTTTGTTACACACAGGGATGAATACAAAGTCACGCGGGAGTCAGCAGTCCTGACCTTTATCAGAATCAGGTGCTTTACATAAAAAAGAGGTCTTAGGGGTTTTATATCATCTTCTGGCCATGAGGCCTGCTGACACTTTATGACTCTCTCTTTCTGATAACCAAAAAACTTATTGTTTCCAAGGCTGTTTTTTTTCTTAAACCAGGCATCACCCTCAAATAAAGTTGCATTCCTATAGGATGAGGGTGCAGTGAGTTATAATCAAGAAAGGAATTTATTTAACTCAAGGTTAACTCATTAATCTTAAAAGTTAATACTTATTTCTCTTATATGCTAGTTATATTCATTATAAAGGCAGGGAATATGGAGATTTAACAGCAAAACATCAGCCCAACAAATGAAATCCTTTCACCAATGTTCCCCTTAAGATCTATTCAATCTTAAGATAAAGTTACATTTTCACATAGCAAGGACACAGTAATTTATAACAAAGTACAGTGATCTATAACAAAGAAGAAAATTCATTAACTCAACAAATCTAGTATTGCTAACATCAAAAACTACTATATTTCTTTTTCTATATTCCAAATACATTGATTAATATATCCCAGGTACCTAAGGACATGGAGGCCTGGCAGCAATCATTGACTCAACAACGAGAAAAGCCCTATGCTAATTAAGACCTTCAAAATACCCCAAACTTTCTGTGCTTTTTATGGTTGAGAGGTATGGATAATCCTATCACACAAGCTAGCTTGCCAGCAGAGAGGTTTGACCCGAGACACCCCTATCACACCCAGGGCAGGGAGTTAAAAGCAATTATAAACCCTTCACCAATACAATTCCTAATCGACCCACTATACTAATAAATTCTAACTTCCCAAAAGAATCTGCCTTTAGTAAGTCTAAAACATCTCGTGCCTCTCGCTGTTGGGAGGCTGTAAATAATCACATTTGGCCGGACGAACCTATACAGGCAGGCTAGATAACCTTCAGAGGAGTTCGTAAGCTGAAACACTCTTGTCACGCCCAGGAATTTTATCAACTGGAGCTGCAAGTTAACTCCTTCTCCGAGAGAAATGGTTATGGGGGAGAGCCCCCTGTAAAGTCAGAGGTGTAGGTGAGAGCATAAAACAGACTCTTGGTTTTGGGGGTAGATGCTCGAGAACAGGGGGTTTCCTGAGACTTGATCACGCCTTTGCGTATGCCAAGCCTCCTTCCTTATGACCTTTGCCATGGGTGGAGTTCCTCACGCTGGCCCCGGGCACCCTCCTATTCTTATTTCACTCTGTCTGCAGCACACAGCACAGAGCCTGTATACAGTCAACTCAGGATATATATGTTTTCTTGGACAAATAAGTGAGCAAATTGTTAAACTGTATAAATATGCAATGTTAAAATACTGAAAATAACTCAGTGACTTCAGTTGCCATTTGTGATCACATTCTTTTCTGCCTTTGGGTCACAGTCTTTCTTCCAACTTACAGGTGGGTTTACCGTGAAGACCAACCAGCTGAAGTTTGTGAACTCTCCGAACTTGGTAGCATTTCCGTCTCCTCATGCAGCCATTTTGGAAGACTTGGATGGGTCTCTGTCTGGAAAAAATAGAAGTCACATTCTTGCTTCTATGGAAACACTTCCAGCTTCTTGTGTGGTCAAAGCCAGCTTCAGCCAGCTTGTCCATGGCAGTGTCTGTGAGGAAAATGTTCTTTTTCATCGGATGTCTATTGGTTTGTAAGTTGAATTAACTCTACATTTTGGCTTGTCAATGGACATGTATATATCATTCAGGTTGTTGATATTTATAGAAGAGAAATTGTTTTCCAGATTCTGTTTGGTGTATTTAGTTCTACTGAAGTGATATGGTATAATTTTGACAGCTGTCATATCATAAGTTTATGGTAGTTTTAGGCTGATTTAAATGACAGCTTATTTTCAATAACAATGGACCACATCTCATAGCCCTTGACCACTTATTGACATTTTGAATTAATAATTTCCTCTCAAAAAGACTTGCAACCAACAAAAAATTGAAATATATTTAAATTAAGAGGAGTATTAATAAATTCCAATAATGTCCATTCTCATTTATATGCACCTCCTATCCCTGAGCTCTTTTTAAGTGTTTGCTATGCTCCAGGGAAGCATTGCTGATGCTCCCTATTACTTGTGAAGTTGCTTCACACCAGTTCATTTTCCTTGTTAATTTTGTGAACTATTGGATTTGTACAATACACATCCTATTTAATATTGGAGCAAGAACTCCTTGTTTATGCTACTCAGACTAACATTAAGTCAGGAGCTAGGCTGTTTATAATGCATAATAGGATTGCTTCTGCCCCTTTAATTTCCAGGTAATGATTGCTGAGTGACTAGGGTTCTATCTTTTACCTATTTCAGATGCATTGTATATAATTAGCCACACTCCTTTCTCTCCTTTGTTTTAAGTGTCCTAACTTCATGAATATTAAGTCAGGTGCTTCAGCCAGATCATGCCGGCATCTTATTTAAATAGGGAAACTCCACAGAGAGGGAGTCAGTATGGTCAGCTTTGCACCAAGTCTGCGTTCTGAGTGCATATGCCATCTGTATCTTGACATTCTGTTTTAGACACCTTAGTAATACCCTGCTAGCATGGAACTGTCTGAAAACATTCCACTTTTGCTTTTCAAGCTGTTTATTATTCTAATGTTAATGGACCCAATTCCAGTGAGTAATAACAGTATGGAGCAATATGTTTTCATTTCTAATCATTTTGATTATGCAGAGCATGCCTTTCATTCTTAGGGAGGCATCCTGATTTTTATGATTTTTGTGATTTTAACAAAGATGTTCATAAGCAGTTTGAGGTTTACAAAAGTGAGCCATTTATTTCTTATATGCATTTTTTTAATGAGAAAATAGATTTGTGTAGTTAAAAAGAACATTATGTGCTTGTATAACACTGATTTCTCTGGGTTCTTGATCTTCCTTTTCTATGTCTTGAAAACCTACTGGGAGACTGTCTCTGAAGGTGGCATTTAGCAATGTGGCATTAGAAGCCTCTGCAGTGGTAATCCTTCTGAGCATCTGTTCTTGGAGGGGACAGGACACCTAGGTGCTTGCTTTGGCAGGAAGTCATGATCCCAGCACTCGAGGACTGACAAGGTCTACAAGAGAATAATCCTGATACTATATTCTGAGTAGATTCAGAAGATCCCTACTAGGGTGAAACATTTGCCTTGGTTTGTTTGGAATTTTCTTGGGTTTAAAATAAAAAATCTCATGTCCCAGAAACCCCTTCAGTCTTGAGAAAACCAAGATGGTTGGTCACCCTACTCCCTAGGCTTCTTTTTAAACATTTCAGGTTGATTCACAGATTGTGGACAAATACTCAATGACCCCAAGCCCAAGGGAGGCTCAGCACACTCCCAGTTATGAGTCTCTTAGCCTTGTGTCCTCATCTCTGGGGTGAGATGGTTAGGTTAGATGATCTCTAAGGCCTTGCTAGTCAGAGTACATCCGTGTGACCTGGGACTAGATGCAGGGAATCTCAAACTCCCCCTAGACGTCCTGAGTCAGGACCCCTGGGGAATTTATACTCAAGTTTTAGAAGCACTGCCCTCAGGTCTTTCTAACTTGATCTTTCCAGATTCTATCCCCAGTTATTTGTGTTCAGTGACTTGATCTCTGTCCCAGAGCATTATAACCTCATTAGGAACATGTCAGAGCTAATGAGCAATTTGAATTCCACGTAGATACAAACTTTGTGGCATTTCACGGAGAAAGGATTCATTTGCTGTGCTATTTTCCCTGGAGCGTGCACCCTAAGAGTTGATTTGCAAAGCTCTCGCAGTCCCATCTTTTAAGGTTGCTTGCTGATGGGGATCTGATGTGACACATGGACCCTGCCCTCTTTCCTTTCAACATTTAGCCCCCTCCTGCCTCCTCAGCCCAGGTGCCTAGTAGGGCGTGAGGTCTGCACAGCTGCCTAAATGGGGCACCCCTGCCCCCTAACTAACAATGGAGTACTTGGGGTGTGATCTCTTCCTCGGAGGCTCCTCCTGGCCCATGTTCACTATAGGTCCTGTGTTTGACATTGACAACCTTCCCTCACTACCTTTTCCAAGAGTGATGGGTGCCCACATTTGTGGCACTTCTGGTTTCGTAGCTTCCTCTGACTTCTTCACAATTGTGTTGACCAAGGCATAAAAATGTTTAAAGTTGGCAATAATAATTAATATTTTGGTGAAGAAAAATTTTCCCTCTATAAGGCAGAGTCTATGTTTTGTTAAATATAATGACATAGTTAGTCTGGGTGAGTTCTCTCTCACTCACAAGTTCTAAAACGTGCTTTCTTAAGGGTTCACTGGTGTTCAGGCTAGCATTTCTTTCCTGACTTCATTTCTACCAATCTCTTTCTCTCAATCCCATCCTTCCTGATAAGACCAGGAAGTGGTAGCTCTACCAGTATAAGTCAGGACCTCATTTCAAAAAAATGTCAGCACCGTTTGCTCCAGAGGCCTCATCATGGCAAAATGGCTCACGTAGCCCCTGGATTTATTGATCCTAAATTTCTTCTGTGTAGAGATGCTTACCTGGGACAAGGATCATGTCACCGGTAGGGTATTGTGTGCTCCTTCTAGACCTCCTTTGTAAGCTTTTCTTCCTGACCCTTCAATCCTAGTGTTCCTTAAGATTCTTCAAGAAGCTTTTATGTTATGCTCTTCCCAAATAATCTGGACTGTTTCATAGCCTCAGTTAACATTCACTGATGCTGCTTTATACAAGTCCAGTCCCATTTATCCGACTGCCCTTAGGATCTGCCCTGTCCAGTATTGTAGTCACTCACCACAGGTGGCCGCTGAAAACGTGAAATGTGGCTCATCCAAATGGAGATGTGCTGTAAGTGTAAATTATGCATCTTGTTTTTAAGACTTTGTATGAAAAAAGGAATGTAAAATAGCTCAATGATTTGTTTATATCGATTATCTTGAAATGATAAGATTTTGAATATGTTGGGTTAAATATATTATTAAATTAATTTTACTTGTTTCTTTTGCATTTTTTAATATGGCTATGATAAAACTTAAGGTTCTATCTGTGGCTTGCATTTATGGCTTGCATTGTATTTCCATTGAGCTGTAGTGCTTTCAATATTTCTGTTATTCAGCAGCCATCTCAAACACAACCTGTCAAAACCAAACTTAAGGTCTTTATTCCATGGACCTATTGGGTGTTAAGAATCTCTGGTTGTTCAGACAGACGATGCAACTACCTAAACCAAAAATGGGAGTTATCCTTGACTCATCTGCTCACAGAAATCACCTACCATGTCCCTTTTGAGTTATATTGCTTCTCTCCTTCCCAACTTCTCTAGTCCAACTTGACACTTAGATCCTACCTGTTTAACTGCAGCAGTCACTAGCTTGCCACCTTGCTGGGATCCTATCCTTAAACTTGTGAGTCTTTGTAGATCAGATCTGGTCCTGCCATCCATGCATTCCCTTGCTTGAGACTTCATCAGGGCCTTCCTAGTGCCTCCCAGTGAAAGCCTACCATTTTTAATGTCTCAAGGGCACTTCATGACCTACTCCTGTTTGTGTTATACTTCTAGGATCTTTTCTCAATGCTCTGCCCTCCTTTCCCTAAATTTTAAGCCTCAGCCACACTCAACTTCTTTGTGTTTTTCACTCCATAGGGTTCAGCTTCCATGAACTCAGCATGAAGGTAGTTTACTCTGGTGAGCTTCCCCGAGCTTTCTGCACAGCTTTGTATCCCTGCTGTGTGCTGGCTCTCTGTACTTTCTCTAATCAATACTCACAGCTCCTACATAGCTTATAAATCACCCCTCCCTTCTCATTCATGGTAAGTAGGACAAGGATAGTGGGATTTTGTTTGTTTGTTTGTTTCTATTATGGTACCCAATACCATGTTGAACATAAAGTGACTCAATAAAATTAGTATTGAATAAATAAATATCATTTAAGAAATTGTGGACTCCCCCAGATCTTCCTCTCATGTTCTTATTGTCCATTTCTCTCTTAGGACCTATTAATGAGGAGTCCACAGCACTTAACATTTCTTTAGAAGATCCAGGATTAAAATACTATCCTAAGTCTTTATTTCTAAAATTCCTAGAAACATCAAATACTTAAGAATATCCTTTCATAATGTCTTCTGGGCTTTTGCTTGCCTGGGGCTGTCAGTTGATCAGACAATTTATTTTAACAGCTGATTTCTTCTCAACTCCGCCCCTACCCCACCCCTGCTGAAATAGCAGTTTGCATACATTTGCAAACATTTTCTTTTCCTGGTGGTATAGATGCACAGAATTGTGATGGGGAGAATGAGAACCAACTTTCACAATTACCATCTGGGAATTATTTGTTTTTTTGGTTTAGAGCACTTTACAGCTCCTTCAGTTGACACAGATTTATTCAAATACAGTAAATCAAGCCTTGATCTGTCTTCCAATTATGTACTGAACCGAATGTGGGGGAAATTAAAAGAGTTTACAAGATGTTGTAGGTTGGCCAACCAGTCCTTCTGAGTTTTAATAGGAAGTACATAAAAGAAAGTCTGGCTATATGCATATGTTTGAAATTATTTTTCAAAGGCTGAAGAATAAAGAAGTAATTAAGAATCATTTGTGGGTATAAATCATAAACCACCCTCCCTCCACCACTTCCTAGGTATCTTCCTGGACAAGTTACTTCACCTCTTTCTGCTTCAGTTCTCAAGACAGTAAAAAGAGCAAAATGTTACTTCACTCATGGGGTCGTTGTCGGGCATGTAGTAAGTGCTTAGTAAATGTTGTCTTTTGAAAGTCTCTACATTTATGATTGATAAAACAACATATAAACTTACTACTAATAGAATAAAATATAGATGATTATGTTTCTGAGAAACAAATGCCTGGCAAGGGAATTAAGTTTGTTCAAATGAAACTTAATCCAATTCTTGAAAGATAGAGAACACTTTCCAATAGTCACGAGACATCGCACTGATCTAGAAACCTCCCAGAAAGTCGTGGAATCTGGAGTCTTTCCGGACACAGTTTTTCATTCACTCATGCCCCCAATGCTTTCTGTTTCTTCCTTCCTATTTCTCCTAGAAAAGAAAAGGTTAATGTTGTTGTTGATCACCTTGATTCTTAGATCTTGCTTAATATCCTCTCCTGTAGAGCTTACGTTCAGTGTTTACCTATGGAACTGCTCTTAATGTGTCAGTATTCAGAGTACGAGGCACCCCCTGCCTCTGTGAATGTAAAAGTAAAGAAGAGTTCAAATGGAAATTGTGGCCTAGCTTTTCCTCTAACAATCGCCTAACTCTCTTCCTAGGGATAAATAGGCATAGCATCACTAATGGTATCTTTTCAGGTCTCAAAAAAAACAAACAAACAAACAAAAAAAAACACCCATGTGAGACAGGGAAATTCCGAGAAGTTTTATCCTCTCTAGGCAGCAAGGTTACAGAAGTAAAATAGAAGAAGAGCTAAACATAAAAATGGAGCTGAAACCAAGGAATAGCATCAATAATACTCCACGGTTATTAAATTTCATGAATAATAAAGGGGCTCGGGGGTGTGCTGGTACCTGTTTTACGACTAGAATAAAAAGCCTGATTTGTAGCATTTGTCTAGTTCCTTGGTGAAAATACTCTCACATGACTGGGATAAGGCTAACATCATGATGTCACTGAACATGGAGTTGGGAAGAAGGGCTGGTGATGAATCCGTGGGTAGGTGTCGGTCAGTCCCACCAGTACCAAGTGTGTGTAGGTATAAAAGGGAGAGTGGGCTTTGTAACTACCTGCCTGCATGGAATTGTTTTTCAATATTCCTGACAAGTAGTTGTCTACCTTGTGGTTGTGTAGCTCTAAGGATAGTATTCTCATGTTCTGAGATAGCCATACCACCTTCATCCCACAGATTAAGCTAGAGATGCAATAGCATCTAAAGCATGGGTAGATAGCTACTGCTTCTCTTCAAGGATCAAGGTGTAACAGGCAAGAATTTTTGTCAAGTACGTTGCAAAAACTGTAAATACTATGTTTGAGGAGATGCTGGGTTGATTTTGGGACTTGACAATCAATTCTTATTGCTTTAGCTGACTCTGAAAAGAGATAAACAGAAATATACATCAGCAAAGTCATGGAGGATGACTTTGGATCCTCCATCACGGAGAACCCATGATGTCAGGGTGTACCTGCCAGAAATTCAAGGATTATTATTTTTTTGTTGAAGCTATTTGATTATTATTTTTTTGTAGTTGGTTTACAGTATTGGGCCAATCTCTGCTGGATAGCAAGGTGACTCAGTAATATACATATATATGCTTTTTGTAAATATTCTTTTCCATTATGGTTTACCACAGGGTAGTGAATATATTTCCCTGTGCTGTACATTAGGACCTTGCTGTTTATCCATTCTAAATGTAATAGCTTGCATCTACCAACTCAAAACTTTTAGTCCATCCTTTTTCCTTCTCTCCTTTGGCAACCATGTCTACGAATCTATTTCTGTCTTATAGATAAGTTCATTTGAGACATATTTTAGATTCCACATTTAAGTGATATCATACGGTTTTTGTCTTTCTCTTTCTTAGTTTACTTAGTATGATAATCTCTAGCTGTATCCATGTTGCTGCAAATGGTATAATTTCATTCCTTTTTATGGCCCAGTAGTATTCCATTGGCCATAAAAATAATTTTTATCCATTCATCTGTCAATGGGCATTCAGGTTGCTTCCGTGTCTTGGCTATTGTGAATAGTGCTGCTATGAACAGAGGGGTGCATGTATCTTTTTGAATTATGCTTTTGTCCAGATATATGCCCAGCAGTGGGATTGCTGGATCATATGATAATTCTACTTTTAGTTTTCTAAGGAACCTCCATGCTGTTATACACAGTGGCTGCACCAGCTTGCATTCCCACTAACTGTGTGGGTAAAGTGAAAGTGTTAGTCGTTCAGTCATGTCTGACTCTTTGTGACCCTATGGAATGTAGCCCGCCAGGCTCCTCTGTCCATGGAATTCTCTAGCAAGAATACTGGAGTGGATTGCCATTCTCTTCTCCAGGGGATCTTCCCAACCAAGGGATCAAACCCGGGTCTCCTGCATTGCAGGCAAATCTTTACCACCTGAGCCCCCAGGGAAGCCCTCACAGTGTACGAGGGGTCCCTAGAAATGCAAGATTATTAAATCACATGGCTTGCATCTCTCTACTTGTTCTGTATTTTATGTGAATTTAAGGATTGTTACAAGTTTGGGGCAAAGACTGAGGGTTATGATTTCTTTTCTCTTTTTAGGTTTCTTACTCAGAAGGAGAAATATTTGTTTCTCAAGCAATGAGAGTATATACAGAAGGCTTCTTATTGATACACATCAGATATTACTGGGTGATGGCAGATCAGTAGATAGAATAGTCATCCTCTGATGAAGTCGTCTTTTTTTGTTTGTTTGTTTAAAAATGTGTTTTTTATTGTTATTTACCAATGAGGAGAAGAGGTTATTTACAAGCCACAAAAGCAAGGGGATAGCACAGTTAGTTAGCAATCTGCGTAGGATGGGCTACTTATGCAAAAATAAGACTCTTTCAAACAAAGGACACGGAGAGCTTCTGACAAGGAGTTTTCAGGAGTCCTGTGTGTTTTAAAGATGCTAGAGAAAAATAATGCCACTAAAATCTGTTGGCTGTGCTCAACATTTTGATTTTGTCTTCTTTGTGCAGTAAAAGATGAGAGTAACATCAGCAAGCATGAATATCCAGGCAATGCCGACAGTACCATTTGGGGCTCGTTATTATGATGTGTTGGCTTAGGAGATGCAAAATTATAAGGGGTTTACTTCACAATTGTTCCAAATATAGGGCATTTAGAGCTCAGTGAAGTGTTTGTCTTAATACACAGAGATATGGACCCTCAGGAAAAGTAAGCTAATGGTAAACACAAACTGGGGAGTTAATATTTGTTCTTATTGGTATTGTTGATTGCCTAACAAATCCTGTGCGGGCAGTATATACTCAACAATTCCACATAGTATCTGGGCACTAAATTACAGAACTGTTGATGCAACTAGTATTGTAACTTGGGACTTTGGTTGGGGAGTTTTATCAAGTGATACTGTTATATTTCTAAAGGAAGATGTCCCTGAATTAAAAGCAGGCTTGGTGATTAAAAAAAAAAAATATGCTCCCTCATAGAAAAGGAAAAGCTTGTAGTTTTCTTGTCTTTTTGATTGTATCCAGGAGCTATTGTTGACACCAAGGTAAGGGTTAACATTTCAAATGGACTGGTTGCCTCCTGATTTCTTGCACATAAAGCCACGCGAAGTTCAGGGAGAGACTTCTTCCCCTAGTAATGAAGCTCTCTGCTGCTAATGGCCCATGCAGACTCCCTTGGCTCCTCCAAATTAGAAATACTTCAGTGTGCTCCTTTGCTTCATTAACAGTAAAGAGAGGGAGATTGGTGGCTATTTAGGGCACGGGGAAATTAGTGGCTATTTAGGGCAAGAGAAAATTGTCGTAATTATGGTGGTAAATTCTCTTCATGGTATTCTTCTATTCTGAATGTTCTTTGGGTGCTTTTCAGAAGAGCCCACCACTGTCACCGTTGGCATTTGGCCTAGAAGGATGGGAGCTGATTTGACTACGAATTTTTGGCCCTCAGGGTGACAGTCAACACAAGGCATCTTGCCTCCTCAAAGACTGGTCTTTCCCATTCGAGTTTGATTTTCAGAATGCACCATGCAACCCTTTCCACTACCAACTGTGATAAAGGAGTATTTGATAACCTCCTTCTCTACTTGTATCGCTCTAAAGAAAGCTCATGCTGTCCACAAATGCCTGTGAAATTGTGTCCCATATGAACCTCTGTTGGGATAGATGGGGCAGCTTGGTAGAATCCATGCAGTGCGTAAAGAAGGAGGAGGAAAGAAAGGTTTAGGATCACAATGTGCTATGATTTCTCCAGTTGATCAAGGAGTTAGCATCAGGTTGGATACTGGCTGGAAGAAGGGGATCAAAAAGAAGCTACAGAAGTCCTAAAGATAAGTAGAACTGAATTGATGTTAACATTTGAAAACAGGGTCGTGTGTATAGGGGTCCTTAGAAACTGGGGAGTATGGCCTGAAAATGACTCCTTCAGTAATTGTTATTACAATCAATAGTAATGGAATCTGGATAAATTTGATCCTAAAACTGATTTGTAAATGTGATACTGATAGAAAATTAAGAAATAATTAAGTCTCATCAAAGTGACCAGGGGGATTCTTGAGGCCACACTGCTGGAATGAAGTATTTCTGGACATAAACATGATGTCTTAAGAGAAGAGTGACAAAATATGGGTTGGTAAGGCAAAGAAAGTGACAAAATATAGACCAGAGGAATTAGAATTCTTTTGTTTTATAGTTAAAAATAAAACCAGGACTCTATTCTAAAAATAGTTTAACTGAGAACACTCCACTTGGATAGAAGAAATCTAAGTTCATAAGGAAATCTTTGCGTTTTCCTAAGCCAGGCCCGCTGTTAGTGCAGTTGCTTACACGTGTGCAGAGAGGTTTTCTGACCACTCAGTTCAGTTCAGTTGCTCAGTCATGTCTGACTCTTTGCAACCCCATGAATCGCAGCACGCCAGGCCTCCCTGTCCATCACCAACTCCCGGAGTTCACTCAGACTTGCGACCAACGAGTCCGTGATGCCACCCAGCCATCTCATCCTCTGTCGTCCCCTTCTCCTCCTGCCCCCAATCCCTCCCAGCATCAGAGACTTTTCCAATGAGTCAGCTCTTCGCATGAGGTGGCCAAAGTACTGGAGTTTCAGCTTTAGCATCATTCCTTCCAAAGAAATCCCAGGGCTGATCTCCTTTAGAATGGACTGGTTGGATCTCCTTGCACTCCAAGGGACTCTGAAGAGTCTTTTCCAACACCACAGTTCAAAAGCATCAATTCTTCAGCTCTCAGCCTTCTTCACAGTCCAACTCTCACATCCATACATGACCACAGGAAAAACCATAGCCTTGACTGGACAGACCTTTGTTGGCAAAGTAATGTCTCTGCTTTTGAATATGCTGTCTAGGTTGGTCATAACTTTTCTTCCAAGGAGTAAGCGTCTTCTAATTTCATGGCTGCAATTACCATCTGCAGTCATTTTGAAGCCCCCAAAATAAAGTCTGACACTGTTTCCACTATTTCCCTATCTATTTCCCACGGAGTGATGGGACCAGATGCCCTGATCTTCATTTTCTGAATGTTGAGCTTTAAGCCAACTTTTTCACTCTCCACTTTCACTTTCATCAAGAGGCTTTTTAGTTCCTCTTCACTTTCTGCCATAAGGGTGGTGTCATCTGCATATCTGAGGTTATTGATATTTCTCCTGGCAATCTTGATTCCAGCTTGTGTTTCTTCCAGTCCAGCGTTTCTCATGATGTACTCTGCATATAAGTTAAATAAGCAGGGTGACAATATACAGCCTTGATGTACTCCTTTTCCTATTTGGAACCAGTCTGTTGTTCCATGTCCAGTTCTAACTGTTGCTTCCTGATCTGCATATAGGTTTCTCAAGAGGCAGGTCAGGTGGTCTGGTATTCCCATCTCTTGAAGAATTTTCCAGTTTATTGTGATCCACACAGTCAAAGGCCTTGGCATAGTCAATAAAGCAGAAATAGATGTTTTTCTGGAACTCTCTTGCTTTTTCCATGATCCAGCAGGTGTTGGCAATTTGATCTCTGGTTCCTCTGCCTTTCCTAAAACCAGCTTGAACATCTGGAAGTTCACAGTTCACCTATTGCTGAAGCCTTGCTTGGAGGATTTTGAGCATTACTTTGCTAGCCTGTGAGATGGGTGCAATTGTGCAGTAGTGTGAGCATTCTTTGGCATTGTCTTTCTTTGGGATTGGAATGAAAACTGACCTTTTCCAGTCCTCTGGCCACTGCTGGGTTTTCCAAATTTGCTGGCATAATGAGTGCAGCATTGTCACAGCATCATCTTTCAGGATTTGAAATAGCTCAACTGGAATTCCATCACCTCCACTAGCTTTGTTCATAGTGATGCTTCCTAAGGCCCACTTGACTTCACATTCCAGGATGTCTGGCTCTAGGTGAGTGATCACAGTATTTTTTTTTTTCCCTCCAAATAGGCAATACAGTATCATTAACTGTAGTCACCATGCCATATAGTAATTATATCCCCAGGACTTATTTATATTATAACTGGAAGTTTATGCCTTTTGACCACTTTTGCCTCCCCGTTGCCAACCACCAACGTGTATTGGTGGCTGGGCAGAGCTCGCTAGTAACAGGATCCTAAAGGAAAATTACTCCCAGCTGCCGCGCAGGCCGCGAAAGGCCTACTGGGAGTCCAGGTAGGGGGACGTGCGCAGTCGCAGCAGCACCGGCTCCGGTTTTATCCCACCGTCCGGCAGCCCATCCGTATTAGCAGGCACATTACTTCCGCGCCATCCAGCATAAGCTCCGACGGGACCTGCGTTCTTCCTGTACCTTTCCTACAAGGACTCAGACAAGGAGGCATCTGGAGAGGGAGGCGGTGCCTGCTGAATCCAAAGCGAGTGCACCTGTTTGGGGCGCATACTGAGCACATCTGAGACGCCAAAAGCTGGTCATTAACAAAGGCCTAGCAGAAGAAGGGGAGAAGGAAATGGCTCCCCACTCTAGTATTCTTGCCTGGAGAATCTGTCTATGGGGTTACAAGGGTCGGACATGACTTAGCGACTAAACCAGCAGCAGCAGCAGCAGCAGCAGCAGGAGAGGAAGGACGAGGAATTTAACCTCACTAGTGAAACCTTCAAGGGACTAAGTCAGGGAACAAGGCGGCGAAAGGTCACAGGTGCCTTGCGATGCACTTTAGCGGCAGGGAAGGGGCGCTCCGGCAGGTGGCGTCCGCTAGGTGAGAGGGCTGGAAGGTGGGGCAACAAGGAGCATGGAGACCAGGCCGAGTTTTTGCGTGCTTCGGAACTGTATGACGGATTCTCCGGAGAGAAAAGCAGGATTTTGGAAGAAGGGCTCCAAAGATGGAAGCAGCACAGGGCTAACGGCCAGAGAAGTATTGTATCTTTCAGCAAGATGCAGCGAACCACCATGTCAGGAAGCTTGGCCACGGGAAGAAGCCAGCATTTGATGATTAAGCTAGAGACCCAGGTGTGAGCCCTTTCCTGCCTCTGAAAAGCAGGTGGAGCTGCGGGACCAGCCGCCCAGGCCGCATACGTCTGGCCTGCTGGCGGGGCGCCCGCGTGGGGGCCTCCGCTTAGCTTTTCGCAGCGAAGCCCGGGCCGAAGCTCGTTCAAGGAGTACGTCTGGCTGCTGCTTGCACCCTGCCGTGCCTGGGTCAGCCTGGGAGGCAGCGGCCCCTGGCCCAGGGCCCTGGCCGGCGGCCCGGCTCCCCAGTTTCTCTCCAGGCGGCTCCTCTTTGCGGCGGCCTCCGCCTTTCTACTCCGGGCCTCTGCTCCGAGGTCGGCCTCCCTCACAACCAGCCTCCTCCACCCCAGGCTTGAGCAAGAGTCAAGGCTTCTCAATTTGTATTTTCCAGGCGGGAGACGTTTGTATTCTTTCCCAGTGTCCGCAGATCACCCAATGTTTTAACTTTTTAAAGTCCACAAGTGTGCTCCAGTTTGGAAAGACCTGTTACATCCTGGAAAGGGAGGCAGAAGTTTGGCTGCATCCCTCCCGCCCCCCGGGCTCCTGTGCCTCTTCTCCAGCCTCTGATGGAAGTCCGGGCCTGCTGCCTGGCTTTTGGACTCCTTGAAAAACTTGGGTCCGCATGGGGCCTGGCCGGGATGAGGCGCTCTTTTCTTCTTCCTGATCGCCCCGGTGGCCTGCAGGTAGGTTAGAGGTTCTTGCCTGACTCATTTCAAATGCTTCTAGAAACTTGTGTCCGCGCCCTGTGTTCTCTACTGATCCGAGGACTCACCTCGCTTCTCCTTAAGGTCTGTTGTATGTTCAGGGTTTGGCTTTAACATTTTATAACAGGCTTTTCTATAGGACACATTTTAACCACCAGCAGACCAGTTATTCTCAGCGGAGCTCCAGGACAGTGGCCTTGGGGTGTTTGTCGGGAGCGGCTGGCCACTTTGCCCTTGTTTGATCTATGACTCCGACGTAGTACATAGGCTTGTCTTTTATTTTTTTTTTTTAAGACAATTTAAAAAATGTATTCTGGGAGAATATCCTTTTTAAGGTATTTGTATTTTATGAGCTTGCATTTAATACTGTTTTCCCTTAAAAATAGCAAACATGATTGTGATTTTGTGAATGAGAGAAAAACAAAAGAAAACAAAAGCCTTTTTTATGGCTGGATAGAATTTCATTGCACAGATAGATATGCCGCATTTTATTTATCCATTCTTCACTTGATGGGTGTTTGGGATGTTTCTTTGGGCTGTTGTGAATGGTGCTGATATCAACATGTATAAATTTTTGTTGGACACGGATGTCCGTTGAAGCACAACAGTTTTTCCTTATGAATATATCTGTTTTGGGGAGAATCACTTCTTATATCTAAGAAGATTTACTTCTTATTTCCTCTAATAATTTTATAGTTTAAGCTCTTATATCCTGTGAACCATTTGGGCATTTTGTGTTTGGTGTTGAGGAAGGGGTTCAGATGCATTCTTTTGCTTGTAGATTCATAGTTGTCCCAGCCCCATTTGTTGAAAGATTTTACTTTCCCTTTTGAATTTTCTTGGCACCCTTGGTGAAAATCAGTTGACCATAAATATAAGAGTTTATTTCAGAATTTTCAACTCCATTCCAATTCTAGATGCCTATCCTTATGCATCCTACTTTGGTTACTATAACTGTGTATTGAAGTTTGAAATTAGACTCTCCTCCCTGCCTTTGGCTCTCTGAGAGAGTTTGTGCTACGTGGTCCTTGACGCAGGGACTAGGTGTAAATGCTACGGTCTATCCATTTATCCAGTATTATTATATCTAATTTGCTTTCTTGTTTTTTTATTTAAAAATTAAATATGAGTAAAAGCGTCTTCACTCACTGGATTCATGTTTACTCCAAACTTTGGAGATCACTGCTCTCAGGTACCATATTTGGGTTCTATTCTGCAGGATACCCGTTTTTAACCAAATGTCATCAGCCAGTGGCTCACCCCTACTTCAAGCCCCAAGGTAATATTGAATTATTTGTACATACTCAATAACATCTCCAGGAGAGTAGATTTTCTCTGAAACTTCATCTTAATCACTCTGTTCTATGATTCTGATAGGATAAAATGATTATTTTACTAGTGAGTTAAAAACAAAAGACTTGAGAAAAATCTTAGTGACCTAGAGTTCTTGATGGATTTGGGTTTACCTAAGTGTATTCTGATGCAATGTGAAGAAAAAAAAATTACATTGAAAAAAAATAGATTTAGATGGCATTGCCGACTCGATGGACATGGGTTTGGGTAGGCGTGCTGCAATTCATGGGGTCGCAAAGAATCAGACACGACTGAGTGATTAAACTGATCTATCTGCTCAGTCAAATGAATTAGAGAGTCAGATTTTCCTTCTAATCTTAGACTAGAAGCAGTTATATGATAATATATTCTCAATATTTAGTGAGCCCTGTGTGCTGGGCTCTAGGGTTTGGGACTAAGAGTGTGAAAGTGCAGGCAGGTTTCTGCTCACAGGTAGCTTGCTTGGATTTTTTCCAAATCCAAATTAATATCCTTTCTTATCCCTGTAGCATATTTAACCACTTAAAATGTTGATATCAAAGTAAAGCATAACATTGCAAAATAACTTTAAAGATAAAAATTTGGAAAATACAAGTTAGCCCAAATAAGAAAATAACAGTAAATCAATTGTATTGTCAATAGTTAGAAATAATTGTTTCTAAGTGTCTTTATGTTTCTTTAGTTTCTTTGTTTGCCTATTTAAATTTGTTTCTTCTGTTCCAGAAGTATCATCTCAAGTTTCCAGTTTACATTATTTTGCATGTAAAAGGACTAATTTCTCAGTCCTTTCAGTGTCATTGTTTTCTCATTGAGGTGAATTTAATGATAATATGTTGAAATTCTAAAGACAAAATATACTTAAAATGTACACATTTTATATTAATATTGTCAGTGCACTATAGTACAAGTTAATTGATAGCTTATGAATATATGATCTAGAAGTAAATTAGTGTACTTAGTAAAAAAAACATTTTTCATATTTATTTTCTCATCAAGTTTTACTTTTTATTTCTTTTTTCTCACTTTTTTGTATTTTCCAATAAACCTTTGTTCCTTCCCTAAAACATCTTAGTCTTCCCAATAAAAACCAATTTTATGTTATAATAATATTGGTGTTTTATATGTGCCCATTTATTAAGCATTTTAAGTTTATTTTTGATATTAATACAGAGGAAATAAAGAAGATTATAATAATGAACCCAGTTTCAGAGAAAAGTAAAAATAATATATGTATAAAATTTTATCTCCTCCCTGTTTCATCCCCCTCCCATTTCTTTTCTGAATTTGCTTTTTGTTTTTCCTGTGCATTTCTTTATATTTTATTACATTTACATGTATTTAAACAATGTATATTAATTTGTATGTTTTTAAATTTAACATAATTGCTTCATATACATTTTTTGCTTTTTCACCCACCAATTATACTGTAGGTTTGCTGTCTATCTTCACTGTTACTGAATATTAGCCCATTGTTCTTTGAGGTGGTTCGTCTATGAGCAGTCTGAGTTTTCTCTTGCTCTGTATTTTCACTGATGTTTGGTTATCATCAGAGATTTAAATTTCTGATCAGTCTGATGAGCATAAAATGGTTATTGTTGTATACATGATGTAGATGTTAAACATTGCTTTATTGTATCTTTTGCAAAGATTTTTATCCAGTTTCTGGCTTGTGTTTTTCTGGCTCATGAAAAACAGAAGTATTTGAATTTCTTTCCTTCTATAAGTTTAGAATGGTATTCTTCATCTTTTTTCATAAAACTAAAAATTGTGCATTTTGCATTTCAAGTTTTAATCCACTCTTAGTTCTTTGCGTGTAGTGTTAGGTAATTATCTAAATTCATTGTTCCATTAATGGGTAACCTGTGTCCCCAGCATCATTTATTGACTGACATTCTTTGTTTGCTGCTACTCTGTAGATCATCTCTGTTGTATATCATGAGTTTCTATATACTCATGGGTCTGCTTATAGGCTCTCTATTCTGTTCCATTAATCTGTTCTTGTGCAAATGTCTTAGTAATTTAGCTTTTAGTATGTATAGACATCTGGCTGAGTCTGCCTCCCCAACTTCTGCTTTATTTTCAAAATTCACCGGCTTTTCTCTGCCTTTGTTATTGTATGCAAAATTTAGGATCATCTGAAACATACCAGAAATTATAAATTCATTTGGGAAGAACTGTTATGTTTATGATAATGATTTTATCACAGAATATAGTGTATCTTTTCATCTACCTAGTTTACATCTCTGACTAATATGGTCAACATATGTGATCTGAATAATATTAATTCCTCTTTTTTTCAGTAAAATATAATAAATTACTCACCATTTAATCATTTTTTAGTGTAAGATTCAATGGCATCAAGTAAATCCACATAGTTTTTAGCCATCATCCCCAGCCACCTCTAGAACCTAGAATGTTTTCATCTTCCCAAATTGAAACTGTACCCATTAAACAGTAACTCTCTTCTTCCAAGCTCCTGGCAACTACCATCCTGCTTTCTGTCTGTATGGATTGAATTACTCTAGTGTATTGTATAAGTGAAACTGAAAGTGTATTTGTCCTATGTAACTGGCTTATTTCCCTTTGCATGGTGTATTCAAGGTTTATCCATGTTATAGCATATGTCAGAATTTCTTTCTTCTAAAAGCTGAATATTATTCCATTATAAATATTAATGCTTTTAAGTTTGTTGACACCTGATTTATTGTATTGGTCAATTTTGCATGTGTGCTTGAAAGAATGTATATTTACTGGCTGCAAATTTCAACATTTCACAATTCAGTATTTCACCGTTTCAGCAAGGAAACCTCTCTCATTTTGCTACACGTTTGCTATAATCTTCCATGATGTTGATTTTTCCTTATACTTTTGCCAATTTACACTTTTTATATTTGGATCCATGTTCAGTTCAGTTCAGCCGCTCAGTCATGTCCGACTCTTTGTGACACCATGAATCACAGCATGCCAGGCCTCCCTGTCCATCACCAACTCCCGGTGTTCACTCAGACTCACGTCCATTGAGTCCATGATGCCATCCAGCCATCTCATCCTCGGTCATCCCCTTCTCCTCCTGTCCCCAATCCCTCCCAGCATCAGGGTCTTTTCCAATGAGTCAACTCTTCGCATGAGGTGGCCAAAGTACTGGAGCTTCAGTTTTAACATCATTCCTTCCAAAGAAATCCCAGGGTTGATCTCCTTCAGAATGGATTGCTTGGATCTCCTTGAAGTCCAAGGGACTCTCAAGAGTCTTCTCCAACACCACAGTTCAAAAGCATCAATTCTTCAGAGCTCAGCCTTCTTCACAGTCCAACTCTCACATCCATGTTACTACACCCTTATGTGCTCTCTAGTCGGAGAAGGCAATGGCACCCCACTCCAGCACTCTTGCTTGGAAAATCCCATGGACGGAGAAGCCTGTTAGGCCTTTTCCCATAAAAATATATTTTGTCTGGTTCTAACATGGTGGCTCAAGTCTTTTACTACTTTTTGTTGTTATTGTTATTATTTTCTCATGTCTTTGTGACTCCATGGACTGTACCAGGCCAGAATACTTGAGTGGGTAGCCTTCCCTTCTCCAGGGGATCTTCCCCACCTAGGGATCAAAACCAGGTCCGCCACATTGCAGGTGAATTCTTTACCAGCCGAGCCACCAGGGAAGCCCAAGAATACTGGGAGTGGGTAGCCTATCCTTTCACCAGCGGATCTTCCTGACCCAGGAATCAAACCCGGGTCTCCTGCATTGCAGGCGGATTCTTTACCAACTGAACTACTAGGGAAGCCCCTATGACTTCATAGAATCTTTTAATTTGATCTTGGTCTGCCAGAGAATTTAGCCTTTCTATTTTTGATATTCAGTTTGGCTGTCTTCATGTTTTATTAATAATTGGTAAATTGAGTATTCACATCAACTGCGTTTAGTGATGTGTGGAAATTTATTTCTAGCATCTTATTTTGTGAATTATATTTGTACACCCTTTTCAATGCTTCATTTTTTTCCTCCACTTGTTTTTAGACTGATTGCTTCTTGGTTTTGTCTCTTTCTCAAAAATGTTTGTCTACTTTAAAGTTATGCATATTATTTCTATTTACTTAATAGATACTTTTAAATGATTAACATGCATATTTAGTTTTTAAAAGTCTAAAGTTAACCAGTATTTCTACACCCATACTGAATAATACAAAGACTTTAGAACATGTAAATTCCCACTTGCCCTTGGCATCTTACAAGATAAGCTCTAGGGATATTTATGATTCTAATTTTCTGTAAAAGCAAGACTTCTTAAATTCAAAACACTGAAAACCAAAAAGAAAATTGAATTTTCTCATCATACCAAACAAGGAATAACATATAGGCTTTAAAGAAAAGTTTTTAGAAACAGAATTTTAATATTTTTTAAAATTATTTTCCCATGATCTTTTTCTTTTGTTTTTAGGTCATATCTTTTATTAAACAACTCAAATAATTTTGATCATTTCAAAGATTAAACACTGTAATATATGGTTTTTGTATTTCGTTTTCTAAAATGGCATGATGATATTGATCCTAGCAAACAAAGAGCAGTATGTCTGGAAGCAAATGTAACCATCCAGAACAAACTGAGAACCCAGAAGCCGTAAAATAGGCCCCTGAGCAGTGGCAGCAAGAAAGCAAAATAAACCAGACAGAAACAAACTCTCAAAATCACTGCTGTTACCAAAAGTTAGAACCTTGACTCTCTTCAACCCAGGGCTTTATCACCTCATAATCTCCATTAGCAAGCCGCTCCCAGAGACTCAACTCTAAGCAAGAACAGCGTGCTTGCCATACAGACTTCTGTATGGGGACCCTCTTTCCAAATAGATGGCCGTGTTTATTTACCACAGCTTAGAAAGGCCTAGGCCCTAATGACATTAATGTCTTGCTACATCACTGAAGAATTTATAAAATAGGCACGTAACAACTCTTCTGTGAAATTGGAAGCCTTTATCAGTGATGGGAGACAGGTGATGCTCACGTAAAGTGGCCTTACGTACTTCATAGAGAAAAGATTGTATAACACATCTCGGTGGCCTGAGAGAATGTCCCTGAATAACAGTTTGGCAAAGTAACCAATCAAAACAAAGCTCATAGTTAAATCATCTGAAAGAACAAAAGTCTGTGTATGCATAAGAAACAATCTGAAAATAATACATGTATTTAAAAAATATTTTAAACAAGAATGCTTTTTTGGGGGATGAGAGCATATTTATTATTCACTCATTGAGCATGACACATTTTCCAGAGGCTCTCAATAGATGAAAGATTGATTTTGATATCAGTGGAATTTTTAGTAGCACTCTGTTTTAAACTGTTAGACATTTTATTTTTCTGATGATGCAAGAGAAAAACATGCATTTTTGTCCTTACTTGGAAGTATGGAGAATAACCATGAACAAAATTATCTCTTGTTAAAAAATGTTTAATGAAGCACTTCAATTTTAGCTATGAAAATGCGTCTCAGTTTTCGGTCTCATGGAGAAGGAAAGTTTTCTCTGGGTGAAAAGGAACAGGTATCTGAAATCAAAGCGCCTACTGTTTTGTGATGCCTTGGTCACTAATGTGTACCATAGTAATCTGTGCCTTACTGGATTGTCAACATTCGTCCTGTACATTAAAAGCTATACTTTATTTGTAAGGGCGTATAATTATAGTCCACTCTTTTGAAAATGAATAAACGTTTCTGTTTTATAGTCCTTTTTTGACAGAAGGTTCAAAAATACTTGACCCGTGTCTGCTGTTAGAACCAGTGATTATGAGTCTGTCCTAATGAAGTGTTTGAATGGCTCAGCTATTTATTTTAAATTAACATTTGCCATTTTTCTTAATTAAAGTTTTAATATAGGTGATAGGCATAACATTTGGAAACCATAAGAAAGTACAGGGAAAAAAATAATTCTCAAATCAGTCCCTTCCCTCAGCTCTTGGCTCCATTGCTGAGTAACTTCAGAGAATTGTACCTTGATAATTCTTTTGTCTGTTCTCTGTTTTCTTATGTTTCCATTAACCATTCCTTGGCTTTTTATATTATGATTGCTTATAATATGCTTTCTTGGTTTATCCGTATGGTGAAATCTTAAGGATAGCTATGTATCTCCTTTCCATTCATGTTGTTGTATTCAACATATATTTATTAACACCTACTATGTATGTGGAAATACGTGAGTCAGTGGGTGAAGCTCACATCCTTATGACATACTAATCGTGGATAAAGTGCTTGAATTTGGGGTGTCAGCCCAGAAGATGAGCCATGTTTAATTCACTTTCCTGACTATTCACCCCATCATGGGGTCTGTTTCCCATCTGCATGCGTAGTAGATATTGGATGAACTCTTTGATGAATACTATTGAACAAGTTTGTTTCTTACTTATATTGCCATTTTCCTAATAGTAGAGGTTGGATAACTAGGATTTTGCTTGCCTGGTTGTGAAGTTCTATACTGAGATACAACATTTATATCATGGTTATGAGTTATCAATTATTTTTCCATTATCTCAAAGGTTCCTGTGAAGTCCAAGTAAAGCAATGAATATGCTTTATGAAGAAAGAAACAAAGAAGGTGGTGGTATTTACATGAACTCTTAGAGTATTGAGCTATTCTTTAAGAGATGAAATATTTAGTAACTCCAGTGATCTAAAACATGGTTATGTTATTGAAAAAATAGCACGGCCTCTAACTGCCAAGTTTGTGTTACTATTTTTAATGCACAAATACATATAGCCTTAAGAAGGCTAAATATAAGAAATATAAGAAAAGACATAAAATGGAGCAGAAAATAAGTTCACAGATGGATTAGATCCAATCTCTGGTTGATTTCTTTTCCCCCTGCCCCGCAAAACATATCTAGATCCTCGGCCCCATTCATCTGGCCAATTCAGTTTATCCTTTACGTCTCAAATTAAATGTGACTTGCTTAAAGTTGCCTCAACCTCTAAATCATATTCTTTAAAGATTTTCATGGTACTCTTTTTGCCATATAGCGTTCATATTTATAATTACATTATACTTAGAAATATTTAGTATCTGTCTCCTCACTAGACGATAAACATTAAAAAGGCTCAACACACCAGCAACGCTTCTGGCTCAGGGTATGAGCTCAATAGCTAGTTACTGCAGGCAGTAACTCTAATACATAAAAGATGATGGCAGAGAAATAGAGTGGAGAGGAAAAGCATGTATAACATGTGAGTTTAAAAGGTTTGCTCTAAGATTTGACATGGACTTTAGAGGATGTGAATGGTTGCTGAATGGGAAGCCTCATGGATACACCCAGAGCAGGTGACCCAGAAAAGAAGCATGGACGATCGGGGCCAATATGTCCGTTAGACACGGCAGACACTGTGCCCAGAACCCGTGATACTCTTAAGGGGCCCACAAAATATTTTAAATGTTAGTTTTTAATCAGAAGAAAAAATAGATATTATAATAATGATTCCAGTGTATGCTGATTTTAGCATAAAAGGTAATGCTTAGTACTTTTTTATAGAGGAAAGAGCCCAGAAAGAATACAACCCTGGGGATGGTATTTGTTTTACAGAAGATAGGAATTTGAGCTAGAACCTGAAGAAGGAATAGAAGAGCTACCGTTGAAACTCAGATTGGCCTCAGGTCAGGGAGAACCTGGGCTTCCCAGGGGGCACTAGTGGTAAAGACCCCGCCTGCCAATGCAGGAGGCATAAGAGACACGGGTTCGATCCCTGGGTCAGAAAGATCCCCTAGAGGAGGACACGTCAGCTCACTCCAGTGTTCTTGCCTGGGGAATCCCATGGTCAGAGGAGCCTGCGGGCTACAGTCCATGGGGTCACAGAGTCAGACAGGACAGGACTGAACACATGTGCATGCAGCAAGAACCCAGATGACAGCCTGGGGAGGCTCTTGAAACTTTGCTTTACCTTCAGAGACTCTCTCTCACCTTTTTGCTTATTAGTAGAGCTTTAGGAAGAGAGTTCTTGCAGGAAAGAATAGGATGGGTTGATTTTTGAATTAGGATAATCAAGGGCCTTTTGCGTGAGTTTGAACTGTACAGTAATAGAAACAGAAGGGATGGACATTACAAACATCTAGGTATATATTTACCCAGGCACTTTAGATCCTATGCAGAAGAGCTCATTTTCCCATAGAAAACTCCCGAAGTCCTAAGTGCACATTTGCATTTCCTCTGTAAGTTCCATGAGAGGAGAGACTGTGCCAACCCTACTGCTGTTTCCTTAGGGAATTGCACATGGAGATACTTAAGAAAGCAAGAGATTCAGATGCTTGTAGAAGAGTTACGACTATTGTTAACTAGGACTAGATCTTGGCCAAATCATTCTAAACATCAAAGCAAATGCCCAGGGCTTGATGATGTGACAAATTCCTTCCAGTTGATTGATGGTTCAGTTATTTTTCAGAGCAAAACCACCATACACACATCATTACTTAGATATATTTACCCAGGCACTTTAGATCCTATGCAGAAGAGCTCATTTTCCCATAGAAAACTCCCGAAGTCCTAAGTGCACATTTGCATTTCCTCTGTAAGTTCCATGAGAGGAGAGACTGTGCCAACCCTACTGCTGTTTCCTTAGGGAATTGCACATGGAGATACTTAAGAAAGCAAGAGATTCAGATGCTTGTAGAAGAGTTACGACTATTGTTAACTAGGACTAGATCTTGGCCAAATCATTCTAAACATCAAAGCAAATGCCCAGGGCTTGATGATGTGACAAATTCCTTCCAGTTGATTGATGGTTCAGTTATTTTTCAGAGCAAAACAGAAATAACACCATACACACATCATTACTTAGAACTTATTTTAAAGTTAATTTTTAATGATTTTTTCCAAATTGGGAAATCTGTCTATGGTCTATAACTAAATATATATTCATAACTCACATGTATATACAGCATTAACTCATACAGAGAAAATCACAATGACATAAAGCCATGTAACATGCATTGAATACAGCTGTACTGTAGTTAGACTTGTTAGCATTCTCATTAAATGAATACTCTGGATTCAGAGGATGTGCCTTGTACTAGAGGAGCAACTATCCTAACAATAAGGTTAGGCTGGGGCTTTACTAAGGAGAGGTGACGTTTGCTTCCAGTCTTGAAACCGTATATGCTTGAAGAAGCAGAAGAGCAGGTAGGTTTTTAAAATGCTAGAAATTGGTCTTGTGTTTAGAAGGCTTTGTTAACCTTTTGAAGTGTTAGTTTCCTTATCCATGGCATGAGAGGTGAATATCTTTTGGATCACTGTTGAGCACTTTTCATGTTTATTTGGAATATAGAAAAGGCAGGAAACATAAAAATCAATACAAAGGTTGTGAATTCCCTGATGCTGCAGGGAGAGGACCTATTCAGGGTGTAACATTGATAGTTAAATTGTAGTTTAATTTAGTTAAATTAAACAGAGATAGTGTCTGTCTCTGTTTTAGAGATTGTCTCTTTTTTGGAGACAGAGGAATAGGTCAAGTGAATCTTTCAGGAGCTTCCAATTCTGGCTCTTCGATAAGTTGAGCCGTATGAAGTATGACAATATTGTTAAATACTGAGATTGTATTGAATATTGTTTAAGGAAACAGTTTTTTTATAGTATTGGGATTATATCATTAGTGTATGAAAAAGTCATTATTCTATACGATTATACAAAGACTGTGTATGTGTGTGTGAGTCAGTCAGTCATGTCCAACTCTTTTGTGACCCCATGGAATGCAGCTCACCAGGATCCCCTGTCCATGAGATTTCCCAGGCAAGAATACTGGAGTGGGTCCCCATTCCTTTCTCCAGGAGATTTCCCAACCCAGTGAGTGAACTCAGGTCTTCTGCCTTGAGGGCAGATTCTTTACCATCTGAGCAACTGAGGAAGCCTGTATGAAGACTGAAAGTGGTCAAATCTAGTCGTTTAATTGGCAACATTTAGGCTCCTGTAAATTTCACTGACAATATTACTTGAAATGAATTCAGGATAGGGTTTTCAAAATTGAGTCTTGGTGGTGGTATGAAAACAGTTGAATTGTTCTACCATTTGCCATTGTAACAGTTCCAGGGCTGTATTCAAAACATTGGTATCAAGGTAGGAAATGAGTCTAAGTCGATGTTCCTCTTGAGGTTAAAGGTCTGTTTCTTTCAATCAGTTCAAACTGACAGGCCTCCTGCCATCACCTCCTCCTCAGCCAGGCAGGCAGGCCCTGGCCGTCAGTGTGAAAACATCTGTTGAATGGATTTATTGACTAGATCGTGTTTTTTTTCTCCCTTTCTCTATTTTTTCTTCCTTCACACCGTTTATTATGTCTCTGACCTGATGAACTTAATTTGTTGACATGTCGCTCTCAGTGTCTCCCTGCGTGCTGGTCTCATGTTTCTCTCTTCTGTGCTCTTTTCTTGGCAGCAGTCCTTCCTGGAGCCCCAGCACACACGTGCAGTCTCCGTGCGCCAGGCTCAGCTGGCTGCTGTGGGCATGGAGGGATTAGAGAAAGAGCGTCTGCTCTCCAAGACCCACTCCTCCCCCGCAGCCTCCACGTTACCTCACCCAGCAATGGACCGCCCCCTCCGGCCCGGCTCTGCAACTGGTGAGAATCCCAAAAGACTCTCCCTAATAGGCAGGCTGAATGCGCCGTTCTTGCAGGATTAAGCGATTTAAATGCTCAGAATAACTCCAAGGGCAGAACGCTCCGTTTTAACCCAATGCAACCCAAATTTTATGAGGTTGTATTGGCCACAAGACAAAGCAGCACATCTGATAAATCTTGGGCTTAGTATTAATAGCCTCATAAATTGTTATCATTCAGGGGCCTGGAAAACACATCAACAGGTGATGGGTCCCTTTTGGAACCAAAAATCCCTTCAACATTCTTTACCATCTCTTCCTTCTAGTGGTTGTGGCCCCTAGGAAATTTATGATGCTGACTTCATTCAACTCGAAAGAGTGCCCCCTTCCAGTTTGTTTTTCTTGCTGTTGTGTTTGTTTCACTGTTTTGTTCTGGCTTTTCATACAAATGACTCATAGGAGACAGTGGTGCCAAGGCAAACCTTGTTTAATTCTACATACATCAGTTCCAATTCCATTTATTATGGCACCGATGGGTGGGCTCTCTGACCACCCTCTTCCTTTGCCTACAGCTGTGTTTGATATTTCAGAACCTGGCTACAGAAGAAAACAAACCAGATAATTCCAAGGCCAAAGGAAGGTCAAGTCTGGAACACACGCAAAAAAGGGCACTATTCTCTCACAAAGGAGCTGTACCATAAGTATGCATGTGGATAGATATTCCTTTATGTCTGCTGAGTCCCATTCTTGTTCTATGCTCTCAACTGTGGCCCATGAAATGAAAGATATTCTAGCCTGAAGGGCTCATAACATTGATGCCTCAAGGGGAGAATTCAGATGTACCTTCTGCTAGAGTCTCTCACAGGTTATCTGATTTATTTTTGATTCAATTTTTAGGATTCAGGGTTTGTTTTTGTGGCTTCTGTGACCTCAAGCAACCCTTTGTACTTGGAAAAGTTAAAATACTTTTTCTGAAATCACATTCCCAAGCCTTGATGTCATTTTTTATTTAAAAGTCAATGAATGGAACAACCAGGTTATTTAACTTTGACAGATATCTTTGATAAGTATGCTTAGAAGCTACATTTTATAATGTATTACACCACGAGCCAGCATTCCATACTAGGAGCTACAGACTGGATATATCTGGATATATTTCTCTCACCACATTAGCCACTGTTTCTGATCCCTCTATTTCTTGGACAAACAGACCTGTCCTGGTATCCCAGGCAACCCAGGACTGCAGCCAGGGTCAGCGGAAGCTGCTTGGATCAGTCATGCCTCGTTCATCCCTGTTCTCAAGAGAATTTTTGCTCATAGTCAGATACATGATGTAAAGAAATATTTTTTGTAGGTAGTCAGAGCAGTAGCCTTTAAGAATTAGTTATTTCTCAGTTCTTTTTACTGAGGGTGTTTTGTATTCAGCCATAAGCTTTCAGAGACACAGACATCCTATTGTAATGCCAGTTACATTCACTCCAAATCATTTCCTTACTTTAAAAGCAAGCTTGATTATCCAGTTTTGTGATGCTGTTTCCATGTGTGTGGCTGTCTACTATTGTAACCCTAGTGATAATTTCTTCCCTTGGTTAAGAGAGGTGACCCTTCCCTAACATGTTGTGGTTTCCTCTGCTTTTATATCTTCCCTCCATATCAATGAAACAAGTTCTCTGAATATTAGAATGATCCTACCAGTTTGAGAAAAACATGTTTTTGCAAATCAATAGGGTTTGTAGGTCTTAAAGGAATCAGGCAAGGGACTTCCCTTGCAGTCCAGTGGTTAAGACACTGTACCTCCACTGCAGGGGGATCGATTCAACTTCTGGTTAGGGAAGTAAGATCCCACATGCCATGCAGCACAGAAGAAAATCAGGGAAAAAAATCAGGTGAAAGAGTGGATGGCAAACCAGATAATGCAAGCATGACATAAACATAACCAAATCCTTCAGACTGAAAACTGGGTCATTTCACATGATTAGCTTCTTTGCTATAATGCCAACACCCTAGTATTTATCAGGAGTTATATTCCAAGCACAAACAGGGAAATCAAGTTGAGTTTATTTTCATGTTTAATGTATGTGATGAGACACAAGCATGTGCAGGCATGCTCAGTTGTGTCCCACTCTTTGTGACCTCAAGGACTGTAGCCCGCCAGGCTCCTCTGTCTGGGATTCTCCAGAAAATAGTACTGGAGAGGGCTGCCATGCCCTGCTCCAGGGCATCTTGCAGACACAGGGATCAAACCCACATCTCCTGCATCTCTGGGACTGGCAGTTGGATTCTTTACCACTGAGCTACCTGATGAGGCACATTCTGGCCTAAATGAGAGGTTATGTAAACTTACATTTTAAAAATTATAGAATTTTATACTTAGTAATTTTTCAATAAATTTTAGTTGAATCGACAAATATTAATTTGTATATATATAAAATGTGTACATGTAAATCATAAACACTTAGGAATTTACCAGATGAAATTTGAAAACACCAAAAGTGAAAGTTACTTTGAAATTATTGCTCTGTAAGGATTGACTAAGTGATTCCAAAGTTACATACTTCAGTAGGAAAAAACCTTATTGTCTTATTTACCTTAAGAATGTTGCATCCTGACACTTAAATTCTTAAGCTAAAAATACTTAACATTCTTTTAAAAACGTGCAAAGTATGTAATTTATGCGTGTGTTAATAGGTCCTCCACTGTCACTGGAACTAAAAATATATATTTGATTAGTGACTTTCATTTAGTGCTTTTCCAAATCCAAAGGAAATGAAATGCACTATCTTCACTCTGCTCTTGCAAATATTATTCTGGCTTTAATCCAAACTTAAATTTCCCCTGTAACATGCATACTCTTACAGTCCACGTGATCTCAAAATTCATCTTAGTATTTCTAATGATCTCTTACTTTAGAGGAGAACTCTTAAGGCTTACACGTGATATGTTTGAAAACATTTCTTTTGTTGTTGTTTTAAGGGCCTTTCTTTTGGCTTTTTAATATCTATTTGTGGTAGATACATCAAAAAATAAAAATAACTGTGACATTTAAGTCATTTTGAAGTCACATGTTCTTTGAGAATATTTAGCTTTTGTTTCCCAAAGAAAGTTATAAATCTTTACTCAGTGGTTGTTCCACTAGAAAGTAAGGAAGAGAGAGTAGGTTATAAAGTTAAGCAGTTTGCTTAAATTCCTCACACGCTAGTAAAGTAATGCTCAAAATTCTCCAAGCCAGGCTTCAGCAATACATGAACCATGAACTTCCTGATGTTCAAGGTGGTTTTAGAAAAGGCAGAGGAACCAGAAATCAAATTGCCAACATCCGCTGGATCATGCAAAAGCAAGAGAGTTCCAGAAAAACATCTATTTCTGCTTTCTTGACTATGCCAAAGCCTTTGACTGTGTGGATCACAATAAACTGTGGAACATTCTGAAAGAGATGGGAAGACCAGACCACCTGACCTGCCTCTTGAGAAATCTGTATGCAGATCAGGAAGCAACAGTTAGAACTGGACATGGAACAACAGACTGGTTCCAAATAGGAAAAGGAGTACGTCAACGCTGTATATTGTCACCCTGCTTATTTAAGTTACATGCAGAGTCCATCATGAGAAACGCTGGGCTGGAAGAAGCACAAGCTGGAATCAAGATTGCTGGGAGAAATATCAATAACCTCAGATATGCAGATGACACCACCCTTCTGGCAGAAAGTGAAGAGCTAAAAAGCCTCTTGATGAGAGTGAAAGTGGAGAATGAAAAAGTTGGCTTAAAGCTCAACATTCAGAAAACGAAGATCATGGCATCTGGCCCCATCACTTCATGGGAAATAGATGGGGAAACAGTAGAAACAGTGTCAGACTTTGGTTTTTTGGGGGCTCCAAAATCACTGCAGACGGTGGTTGCAGCCATGGAATCAAAAGACGCTTACTCCTTGGAAGAAAAGTGATGACCAACCTAGATAGTATATTCAAAAGCAGAGACATTACTTTGCCAACAAAGGTCCGTCTAGTCAAGGCTATGGTTTTTCCAGTGGTCATGTATGGATGTGAGAGTTGGACTGTGAAGAAGGCTGAGCGCCGAAGAATTGATGCTTTTGAACTGTGGTGTTGGAGAAGACTCTTGAGAGTCCCTTGGACTGCAAGGAGATCCAACCAGTCCATTCTGAAGGAGATCAGCCCTGGGTGTTTCTTTGGAAGGACTGATGCTAAAGCTGAAACTCCAGTACTTTGGCCACCTCATGCGAAGAGTTGACTCATTAGAAAAGACCATGATGCTGGGAGGGATTGGGGGCAGGAGGAGAAGGGGACGACCGAGGATGAGATGGCTGGATGGCATCACTGACTCGATGGACGTGAGTCTGAGTGAACTCGGGGAGTTGGTGATGGACAGGGAGGCCTGGCGTGCTGTGATTCATGGGGTCGCAAAGAGTCGGACATGACTGAGCCACTGAACTGAATGGCTATACATTTTGAAACAACTATGAATTTATTCTGTACTAAACTCACATGATTTTTAAGGTACACCATTCAAACCTTTACCTTCCATGTAATCCTCAACAGCCAAAGGGATAGTCACACCACCCTAATATTTCTGAAGAAGAAAGCAGTGGTACACGGGGGCAGTGTCTGAGCTCAGTCAGTTGTTGAATGATTAAGTCTCTAGTCTGCTTCCTGTGAGAACTTGAATGGACCAAGAAACAGACTAAGATGGAGCCCCTCCCTGCTGGCCTTATGGAGCGCCTGGCTGAGGATATTTCTGGATGGCCAGGGAGATCACTTAGCTTCTGTAGTGCCAAGGAAGAAGGTGTGTTGTAGAGCCAGGTTACCACATATTCAAATGCATTTTGTCATTTTGGAATTATAAGTAATAATGCATGCATGCTCAGTCACTTCGGTTGTGTTCAACTCTGCGACCCCATGGACTGTAGTCCACCAGACTCCACTGTCCACGGGGATTCTCCAGGCAAGATCTGGAGTGGGTTGCCATGCCCTCCTCCAGGGGATCTTCCGACCCAGGGATTGAACCCATGTCTCTTAAGTCTCCTGCACTGGCAGGCAGTTTCTTTACCACTAGCGCCACCTTGGAAGCCCCATAAATAATAATATTCAATGTTTATTACATACTGAATTTAAGGAGTACTTTTTTCATTCCGTCTAAAGCCAAGGCATGGGGTTTGTATGAATTCTGATGGCTAAGGAAAGGGCAATGCCTGTCATTTTCTCTGCCATAGTCTTCCTTTCTGCTCAGCTGTTCCTGAGAGAAATGAGGCTTGGCCATGGCTCCCAACAGGATTTTGAGAGTAGATGATATAATCGTGCTGTGTATGTGTGTGTACGTGTGCCCAGTTGTGAATGACTCTTTGCGATGCATGAACTGTAGCCCACCAGGCTCCTCTGTCCATGGGATTCTCCAGGCAAGACTACCAAAGTGGGTTGCCATTCCCTCTTCAGGGGATCTTCCTGACCCAGGGATCGAACTTATATCTCTTTGGTCTCCTGCATTGGCAGGTGGATTCTTTGCCAACTGTGCCACTTTGCTAGTTTATGCCAAGTGGAAGTCAGTGATACTGAATTTAATAGCAGATACATTTGGTTGACTTTTATCTTCCCCATCACCCAGTACCATTTAAGCTCTTCTTTCTCCCAGCACTAGGTTCCTTTACATAATCTGTGAAAATTCTTTCTTTATACCATCAGTTTTTTTTAGTCAGTGTCTAATGAGAAGTAGAATTGTAGTGCTCGAACTAAAGCAGTGTTTGTGAAAGCCATTACAAATAGTTAAAAGAATTTTTAAATGGACGTTTAGAGGGTGGTGCATCACAAGGGAAAGTGAAATACATTTGAATGTTTAAGTGTGAGAATAGCAAAAGTGGCCTTTTCCCCGTCTTTTTGTTTGTTTCTGCTTTTAATGAAGATATGTTCCCAAGTTAGGCAAACTCTTGTTAATCCTCCAGGTTTTAGTTTACAGTTTACTTCCTTCAGGAAGCCTTGTTTGGCCAGCTAAATCCAAATTAAATCAATTATGTTCCCTATAACTGGATTTTTTTTTTCCCCTCAAAGATTGTAATTGATTTATTTTGGGGATTGTGTTAAAATGGGCTGTCCGTGTGGGAAGAGATTTTGTTTCCTCTTCTCTCTGACCCTAGCCCTGCGATACCTGACTAGCCCAAGGAGGGTGCTCAGTGTATATGCTTACTGTATAGTAAATGAATATGCGAGCGAAACAAGAGTGAAGAGACAGGAATCACATGCAGCTCTACAGAAAAAGATTATTTGTATGTTAGATGAAATTTGGAGTGACATTTATATTTTTTAATTAAAAAATGTTCATTGGAAGCAATTTCATAAGTCTGGAAAATTATAAGGGGAGAATCACCTGTTACTCTATCACCAGAGAAAACCATAAGTAAAATATGCATTTATTTCCAGTTTTTTTTCCTTTTCTGTGTGCCTCTCTCTGACAGTGAAGGAAAGTTATACGTTTGTGTTCATGTCTGCATGCGTGTGTACATCTGTAAGTACATATGTGTGTTTGTGTATGCACGTGTTTGTGTGTGTGTTTTGAGACATCTCAGAGTAACTAATGTTACCACCTGTATTAAAATGCAGAGATTAATTTCATTTGGGTAGATACAAGTTACTGTCCTCATATATGCCTGAAATTTCTCCTGAAAAGTTCCCCCAGTGTTTGCCTATCTAATTCTCACTGAAGATGATAAGATAGCTATCTTTTTTTTATTTAGCAGAATAAATCAACTTGGTCACATATATATTGTATTATAAGTTATTTCTTATATAATAACATTTTTAAAATATATATTAATATATGTTAGGTATACATATATGTATATGTATATATCTTTTTTGAAGAAATAAATTTTTTGGCTTTTTCATACCCGAGAAAGTCATCCTACAACCTTCACACATACTTGGACACAGATTTACTGGGACACATTTTTTTTGTCTGAAAAATCTGGAAATGTGGTTCAATGCTCAACCATTTAATATTCAAAAGGAGAGGCCTAAGTTTAGCAATGAAGAGAAGTCTGGGCCCCTTAGTATGTGTTCCTCTGTGGGCAGTCTGTTCATTCTTTTCTGGTGCCGCACAGTATATTTTCTTCATCCTACTAATCCAAAATCAATCTAAAATAAAATCATTCTTATGAGCATTTGCAGTTACATACTCATGTACATGTCTCTTTCTATTATGGATAAATTTTTCAGTTATTCCAATTATTCTGTTAATCTGATCCCCTCCTTGAGAACAATCGCTGTCTATTCTTTGATCTCCATACTTTCTGAACATATCTAAATTTTTATTTAATGACATTGATCTGGTTTTTTATGAAATTTGAATTCTTCTTTTGTTGCCTCCAAGGTAGACTTTAATTTTGCCACTGTGTTTTTAGTTCTATTGCCATCCTCATTTACCTTATGCATCTTTTTACTCATTAATTTACCTTGGTCTCTCCTTTCAGCTCTTGGCTCCTATTTTATAGGACCAATGTCTTCTGACTTTTGAGGATTCCCCCAAATTTCTAAAATCTTATTTTGCTTCCTATAGTGAATCAAATTCACTGAGCTAAGTAGGAGGAATTATGTTTCCTTTATATTTCTGTAGCATATTCTCATAGGCCCAGTTTTTTGTTTTTATTTTTTTTCCTGCTTGCTCAAACTTTAAAAAAGAGTTTTTGAGGTGTAGTTGATTTACAGTGTTATGTTAGTTTATGGTGTAGCGCCAAGTGACTCAGTTATATGTTTTCTGACTTTTTTTGTTAGAGTTTATTGTAAGATATGAAATTTTAGTTTTCTCTACTGTACAGTAGGACTTCATCTGTTTTATATATGGTAATTTGTATCTGATAATCCCAGATACCCCTCCTCCTATCTTTCTCCTTTGGTAATATAAATTTGTTTTCTATGCCTGTGGCTATGTTTCTGTTTTGCAAATAAGTTCATTTGTATCATGTTTTAGATTCCACATATAAGTGATCATATGATATTTGTCTTTGTCTGACTTCAGTTAGTATGACAGTCTCTCAGTTCATCCATGTTGCTACAAATGGCATTATTTCTTCCTTTTTTCTATGGCTGGGCAATAATTCCATGGTGTATATATACACTGTCTGTGTGTGTGTGCTCTGTTGTGTCCCGGACTCTGCAGTCCATGGGCTGGCCCCCTGCCAGGCTTCTCTGTCCATGGAATTTTCCAGGCCAGAATTCTGGAGTTGGTTGCCATTTCCTACTCCAGGGGATCTTCCTGGCCCAGGGATTGAACCTGCACCTCTTGCATTTCCTGCATAGCTAGGTCAATTCTTCACCACTAATGCCACCTGGGAAGTCTATGTATACAGTACATCTTCTTTATCCATTTGTCTCTTGATGAACATTGAGATTGCTTCTGTGTCTTGGCGATTGTAAATAGCATGGCTGTGAGCATTGGAGTGCACGCATGCTCAGTCACTCAGTTGTGCCCAACTCTTTGAAACCCCATGGACTGTAGCCCACCAGGCTCCTCTGTCCATGGGATTTCCCGGGCAAGAATACTGGAGTGGGTTGCCATTTCCATTTCCATTTGGGATGCATGTATCTTTTCAAAGTAAAGTTTTATCCAGATACATGCCTAGGACTGGAATTACTGGATCATATGGTGACTCTTTTTGTTTTTCTTAAGGAACCTCCATACTGTTTTTCATAGTAGCTGCAACAATTTACATTCTCATTAATAGTATAGTAAGATTCTCTTTTCTCTACACCCTCTCCAGGATTTATTGTTTGTAGGGTTTTGATGATAGCCATTCTGACTGATAGAAGGTGATACCTCTCTTTAGTTTTGTTTGCATTTTTTATTAGTTAGTCGGAGAAGACAATGGCACCCCACTCCAGTACTCTTGCCTGGAAAATCCCATGGGCAGAAGAGCCTGGAAGGCTGCAGTCCATGGGGTTGCCGAGGGTTGGACACGACTGAGCGACTTCACTTTCACTTTTCACTTTCATGCACTGGAGAAGGAAATGGCAACCCACTCCAGTGTTCTTGCCTGGAGAATCCCAGGGATGGAGGAGCCTGGTGGGCTGCCGTCTCTGGGGTCGCACAGAGCGGACACGACTGAAGCGACACAGCAGCAGCAGCAGCAGAGGCGGCGGCAGTGGGGTTGAGAATCTTTTCTTATGCCTGTTGGCCATCTGGATGTCTCCTTTATAGAAATGTCTGTTTAGGGGTTCAGCCCATTTTTTATTGTTTTTATTGTTATACTGAGCTGTAGGTATATTTTGGAAATTATCCCCTTGTTGGTTGTATGATTTGTAAATATTTTCTGCTAGTCTGTAGGTTTTTCTTTTTTTTTTTTATGGTTTTCCTTGTGTTCACTCATTCTTGAAAGCTTGAATACAGAAACATCTTTCCAGATATTTACCAGCAAATATGTAGTGAATTGTGTTTGACTTCACTTTTTGCCAACTTGCATACCACCTAAACTTTCTTCTCTGTTATATAGTGAATGGCAACACCTAATTTAATTCCCAGGTTCTAATAGACTTTCATATAGTGTAGTTAGAAGCCCTAGGGTGAAATTTCTTCCGCCCACTTCCTTTCCTTTAGCTGCTGCTGAAATGAGTTACATAAACAAACAAATCTCTAAGTCTAGAAAATGCTCCTTGTGTACTCAGAGGTACAATTTAGCAAGTTTTAAACAATTATTTTTGTATACTTCATTTGCTTGCTGAACAAATCAAGTTTTACACATAATTAAAAATGTAGTATCTGGCACTTTAAGTATTAAAGTGTTAAAAGATATAACAAATAATTCAGGTGTTATAATATGAAGAGCATAGTTCAGGGGAAAAATTAGGCAAGATAAAACTTATAAATAGATTAGAACTATAAACCTTATGGATAGCTTTCTCTTATAGATGGAAAGTATAATAGCTGTTCTGCACATGATTTAGAGGTTATTAGAAATGACTCCTGCTTCAAAGTAACTCCTTCTATCCATTTTAGTAATCCTACAAATTGCAATCCATTTTTTAAAGTGTTTTTTTTTAATTCTTAAGAGGTCATCTTTGACTTTTCAGCCCCATATTTTTTTTATTTCCTTACCTACCATACAGAGTTTTAAACATCATGTCATATAACTGTCTTTGTGAATGCCTTACCTTTACTGCTAGGTCATAAGTTAAATGTAATAAAGTTTCTGATACCTGGATCATTGAGAGCATTCAGTGACTGTTTACTGAACCTGCATCCTTTAGGAAAGTTATTATATCGTGTGTGTGTGTGTGTGTATTTACTGTGCTTTAGCCCTTGGTTCAATCTTTTGGCACTGCAAGATGTTTAGTATGTATCACTGAGCAAATCCTTGGGAAGGTGTGGAACCTCAGGCATTAACCAGAAAAGCAATATGAAGTTGAATTTTAAGAAGCTGGGATCAGGAGTTTTAGGTTGAAGGATTCTGAACTCAGCTTTCCTAATAGACCAATGTGGACTCAGCCCCACAGTCATATTAGACTGAGCATAAACCTAAAGATATGAATGCTTTCTATAACTAAAGAAACTATATGTAATGATTAAGGAAAGGCAAAGATGCTACACTGTGTGCTTTACATACTTACCTCATTTAATAAAACTGAAAGCCACAGAAAGCACAAAGTCCAAGCTTATAAAAAAAATCAAAAATTTTTAAGAGATTTTTTTTTAGCAGAAAATAAACAACTAGGGTTTAAAATTCAGGTAAAGTTTATGTTAAGACTCCTTTGTGTATTTTATTTATTTTCTCAAAACCTAGCTTTAACTCTTGTCCCATTGATTAAGAGACAGGTTGATCTCTGTCTTTAGACAGGCTAAAGGGTCAAAGAAAAGTGGAATTCTATGTGAATCCCAAAGAGAAGAGCAGACTTGTTTCTCACTCTATAAGTTTCTGTTTTTGAGGGGGAAAAGGGGAAAAAAAGATGAAAGAAATGGAGATGAAGGATGAGGTGAAGTCTCACCTTATAGTCTACCTGTTAACACTTCATTGCTGCGTCATTAAGATGAGTAGGTGGAGGTTTTGGGTTCCAGACTTTATTTATTTTCTCTTAAATTTGAATATCTTTCCAAGAGCTCCTGGACTTTGTATTATAATCTCCAGATACTTGGCAGTAATTTTAGCTACCATAACCTGTTTCATATATATATATATATATATTTTTGGCAGTGGCTGATGGAGACATTGTTGCTTTAAGAGAAATGATTACTATGGAGATGAAGTTAGATATGTCAAGAGATGAAATAGTGAAAAAAATAAGCAACCTAATGATTAGAATCTCTATTCTTAAAGAATATGTTTTCAAAATGAGGGAAATGCTGTATTTTATGTTTCCATGTTAATCATTAATATGTCTTTTATGCAGTACAAAACTGGTAGAAAATATGTCCAACAGGTCCTGTTACATAATAGCAACTCATAAATACTTGATATATCTGAGTTGTGCAGACATGTCTAATGTATCGGCATATTGTGAATGTTGCTTTTTATGCGTGTTACTTTTTTTTTTTTCCTGCCTTCCTCTTTTCTCTCTTTTGGCTTTATTTAAACATATTTATTCATCTCTTTTTTGTGTAAAATTCCATGTATAAATATAATGAGTATAATAAATGCTTGTGTTAGAGGCACCTACCCATAGTTATGGCTCAGATGGTAAAGAATTTGCCTGCAATGCAGGAGACCCAGGTTGGATCCCTGGGTGGGGAAGATCCCCTAGAGAAGGGAATGGCAACCCACCTCAGTATACTTGCCTGGAGAATTCCATGGACAGAGGAGCCTGGCGGGCTACAGTCCATGGGCTCACAAAGAATAGGACACAACTGAGTGGCTAACACTTACACTTCACTTTCACCAGGAGGAAGATAAGGCTTGTAGTACAAAGAAATCAGTCTATAACAACTTTTAAGTAGTCCAGTGAGGTCCACCAAGTAGGTTCATCAAGAAAGGTCTTTATAATGGATGGAGATATCTGACCTAGTTATTCCATCAGTTCATTTATTCATGTTTTTCACTCATTTATTAAAATTACACTTGAGAATCTACTGTTTTCCAAACATAGTTATAGACACTAAGAGTTCAGAGGTAAACAGTATAACTCTAGTCTGTGTGGTACAGATAGTAAAGAAAATATCCAATTAACAAGATATACACCAATTATAGAATTGTACTAAATGTTACAAAGAAGACCTAGCAGATGCTATGAGAACATATAGTTGGAGACCTAATTTAGAGATCACAAGTCATGTGAAGAGTTGACTCATTGGAAAAGACCCTGATGCTGGGAGGGATTGGGGGCAGGAGGAGAAGGGGACGACCGAGGATGAGATGGCTGGATGGCATCACCGAATCGATGCACATGAGTTTGGGTAGGCTTCGGGAGTTGGTGGTGGACAGGACAGATAGTAAAGAAAATATCCAATTAACAAGATTATACACCAATTATAGAATTGTACTAAATGTTACAAAGAAGACCTAGCAGATGCTATGAGAACATATAGTTGGAGACCTAATTTAGAGATCACAAGTCATGTGAAGAGTTGACTCATTGGAAAAGACCCTGATGCTGGGAGGGATTGGGGGCAGGAGGAGAAGGGGACGACCGAGGATGAGATGGCTGGATGGCATCACCGAATCGATGCACATGAGTTTGGGTAGGCTTCGGGAGTTGGTGGTGGACAGGGAGGGCTGGCGTGCTGTGATTCATGGGGTCGCAAAGAGTCGGACATGACTGAGTGACTGAACTGAACTGAGGAATGCTTTATTGAGGAAGTGACATTGAAATAATCTTGAAGAATGAGTAGGTATTAGCTGGGTGAAGGGGGCCAGAAAGTAGAATTTTTGACATTGATGGAACAGCATGTATGAAGATCCCAAGGCATGTGTGATTTTGAGTCTTTTGAAAACCAGAAGGTAAAGTAAACCTTTGTGGGAGAAATAAAGATCAAGGCAGGGAAGTATGAGATGAAGCTGGAGAGGTGGAAACAGGTGTGTCTGTGCTGCCTTAAGAAATTTAACCTCATCTTTGAACTCACCAAAGGACTGAAGCAAAGGTAGCGACTCTCGTAAGTGGCAAATAGAGTAGAATGAAAGTCAGATAGCTATTACAGGGCTATCTCAGGAGTTCAGATTAAAGATAATAGTACCTTGGATTGTATGGTTTCAGCACTGGAGATAAGAGAATGAGTATGCATCTTCCAGGGGAAAATAGACATTACTTATTGGTTTATTGGAGAGGCAGTGTCAAGAGGACAGTAAGATTTCTTACATGAGCAGTGGTGGTGATATCTTTCACTGAAATGAGAAACGGTATGTGAAGTTTAAAATTATCAGTTCAAATATGATATTACTATTTTATGAAAACTAGGAGACATCCAAATGGAAATTTTAGATGGGCAATTTAGATGAGTGTTCAAGTGTATACTGCTCAGGAGGGAGATCGGCCCTGAAGATGAAAATGTGAGAGTTGGGGGCATGTGGAGGGATTCTGAAGCCATTTGTGTCTTGAGAATCACTGTTACACATCTAGAGGGCATCATGAGTCAGACAAAGATAAATACTGTATAAACTAAAGTCTGTATAGCCAGTTCTGGAATCTAAGAAGCAAAACAAAACAAAGCGACAGCATACTCAATTGTGTAGTTGCCAGAGGGAAGGGAGTCGAAAGCTGGGCCAAATCAGCGAAGGGGATTAAGAGATACAGACCTCCAGTTATAAAATAAATAAACCATGGCGACGTAATAATAAGGTACAAGGGACATAGTAAAAGAATTGTAATAGGGACTTCCTTGGCGGTCCAGTGCTTAAGACTATGCTTGCACTCCGGGGGGCACAGGTTTGATCCCTGATTGGAGAACTAGGGTCCTACATGCCATGTGGTTTGGTCAAACAAAAAAATTGTAATAGCTTTGTATGGGCACAGATGTTTACTAGACTTATTGTGGTGATCATTTTGCAGTATATGAAAATGTCAAATCACTAGCACACCTGAAATTAACGTAATATTGTATATGTCAGCTATATTTCAATTAATAGGAAGAAGTGGATGTTATTTGGACCAGCGAAATAGTTTTTTCTTAGACATAATTTTTGCCACATGGTTTCAAAATACACGTCATTCTGCATTATTTTAATACACTCAGGGACACATATTTTCCCCTCTTGAATAACATCCCTCTAACACAATAATGTAAGGGAGAATAAAATGCATTAATTGAACCTACTTTATAACACTAATTCCTTGTACTTATCTGTTCTTGAATAGATATTTAGAAAGTTATTATAATGGACTCTTCTGCATTCTATGCCCCAGAGAATGTATTTTGATGGTAATTTATTGGAATATTTCATTGGTTAAATAATTTCTTACATCAGGTAATTTTGTAAATAACATGTTTTCCCCCCAGGGAATTGGATTAAGGGTGGAAATTTTTTAATAATAATTATCATCTAATTTGTTGCTTTAAAGAGCCCTACTTTGTATATGCCTAAATAACCTCAGATATGCAGATGACACCACCCTTCTGGCAGAAAGTGAGGAGGAGCTAAAAAGCCTCTTGTTGAAAGTGAGAGAGGAGAGTGAAAAAGTTGGCTTAAAGCTCAACATTCAGAAAACGAAGATCATGGCATCTGGCCCCATCACTTCATGGGAAATAGATGGGGAAACAGTAGAAACAGTGTCAGACTTTGGTTTTTTGGGCTCCAAAATCACTGCAGACGGTGGTTGCAGCCATGGAATCAAAAGACGCTTACTCCTTGGAAGAAAAGTGATGACCAACCTAGATAGTATATTCAAAAGCAGAGACATTACTTTGCCGACTAAGGTCCGTCTAGTCAAGGCTATGGTTTTTCCTGTGGTCATGTATGGATGTGAGAGTTGGACTGTGAAGAAGGCTGAGCGCAGAAGAATTGATGCTTTTGAACTGTGGTGTTGGAGAAGACTCTTGAGAGTCCCTTGGACTGCAAGGAGATCCAACCAGTCCATTCTGAAGGAGATCAACCCTGGGATTTCTTTGGAAGGAATGATGCTAAAACTGAAGCTCCAGTACTTTGGCCACCTCATGCGAAGAGTTGACTCATTGGAAAAGACCCTGATGCTGGGAGGGATTGGGGGCAGGAGGAGAAAGGGACGACCGAGGATGAGATGGCTGGATGGCATCACGGACTCAATGGCCGTGAGTCTGAGTGAACTCGGGGAGTTGGTGATGGACAGGGAGGCCTTGTGTGCTGCGATTCATGGGGTCACAAAGAGTCGGACACGACTGCGCGACTGAACTGAACTGAATAGTTCATTTCATCAAATGTGTATGAAATCTTCCACATCATGTTTCACATCTGAAACATGAAATGTGTTAACTCATGATAATTTAAACACAGATTTTTTTGTGTCTGTGATTTCTACTAAAGATATTGCTACTGACTTATTTTTTTAAAGAAACACTTCAAGTGTTCCACAATATTATAAAAACTATCAGTTCAGTTCAGTCCCAGTCATGTCCAACTCTTTGTGACCCCATGAATCACAGCACACCAGGCCTCCCTGTCTATCACCAACTCCTGGAGTTCCCTCAGACTCACGTCCATCGAGTTGGTGATGCCGTCCAGCCGTCTCATCCTCTGTTGTCCCCTTCTCCTCCTGCCCCCAATCCCTCCCAGCATCAGAGTCTTTTCCAATGAGTCAACTCTTTGCATGAGGTGGCCAAAGTACTGGAGTTTCAGCTTTAGCATCATTAAAAACTATAGTATCTGTATCATTTACAGATTGACATAAATTATGAGAGAAACACAGTAAGCAGGAAAGAAACTCTTTCTGCACAACTTTGAAGGAATTAATAAGCATATGAATAGGCAAGTAGTTGGAAACTTTCAGTTTGTTATAGATGTAACATGACCTAAACTATGGCGAGACTTACTCATGAAATAAAAGTCACACTTTAAAGAGCTCGTTTTGTGGATTCACTGATAAAATTGAAACCTCTGCTGAATTGAATTATCTGTCTAAAAATACTCCATAGTGATTTAAGATACTGGTAAAGTTTCAGTTTTTGTTTTTTTTTTAACCCTGCAGTTTCTCAAATATCATCACCTTTTTTACTTTACAGATTACTTAGTAAGCCTAGGGTCTGATACTAATTCATGAGTTGACTTTTTTTTTGCATATATATCCAGACCCATAGAACTAAATAGTTCTTATGTGCTTCCAGGAAATTTGTGGATGTGTATTATTTCCCTATTTGTAAATTAATTTGGAAGAGAATGCCTTGTTTTGAGTAACCATATTGTCATGTAACTTGTGCTGTTACTCATCTTGTGTTGTGTTTTTTTTGTCCTAAAGGAATTGCCTATGATCCTTTGATGCTGAAACACCAGTGCATCTGTGGCAATTCCACCACCCACCCTGAGCATGCTGGACGAATACAGAGCATCTGGTCACGGCTGCAAGAAACTGGGCTGCTAAATAAATGTGAGGTAATCCTGAATTGGCCACACGCTTTTACTTACTTAAATAAATCATGTAAAGAGGCCAGTATTCATTTGGGTAGTTGTAGAAAAATGTTAACTCTGTAGCACAAACACCATGATTGATGAACCATCACGGACACTAGTAACATATAACCTGACCCTGGGCTGGGCACACAGTGGGGACTCAGTCTGTGTTGACGGGCTGAGCAGCTGCCTGATGTGTGTGCCATTACTGTAGGGTTTGTGTTTTTTTTTGTACACACGGAACTATTCTTGTTTCTAGTAGGTATCATTTATTGAGTTAATTTTCTGAGAAGCTCCTCACAAACAGGGGCTACATAGTTGTTGTTATTTCTTACTGTAAGCAATTCTCTGAACTCACATATATGCCAATTTTACCTCATGGAAATGGAATAGTTTTAAAAGGTTAACTGTCTCTTAAAAGTTTTGAAAGATTACCAGAAAGAGTCACTTCTTTTTATTGGTATTTAGATTCATTTCTGTAGATTCTTGTATTATTTTTTATTTAGAAAATTCTGGCTTATTGAGGCTTTTAAAAGTTAAAAGTAAAAATGATTTCAAGTTAGAAAGACTCCCTTTGTCAAATTTGTAAAATGTGTAACAACCAGAAGTTGGTTGATTTAACTGCTATAATGTCCATTGTGCTTAAGATCTAGTAACAGTCTATATTTGAGTCTGAACTTTTTTAAAAGAAAAATACCCTCTGTGTTATTTTATATTACCTTAGCATTTATTGATCAAAAGCACCTTTTCCTGCATCTATATTGTGTTCCAGATGTGTTCTAGCGACTAGAATTATGGAATTTCACTAGACAAACATGGTCCCTATTCTTATAGTCTGATCAGTTGACATATTACTATTTGGTTCCTACATGTAACTATTTGGTTCCTTTGCCCTTCACTATAAGAGCAATGAAGAAACTCTAGTTCTCACCAATTTGGGGAACATGTAAGTGGATAATATTTTGACCGTAGTTATGTCATGAGGAAACTAATAACATTGAAACCATGTTAAATTCACTATTCTTAAAATAGTGAATAGTGATAAAGACAGTCTCTTCTGACTACTTTTGAATTAATTGATTTTAACACCGGAAAATGTGGTCAAGAAAATTCTATTCAAAGCCAATTTACTTTAAAGTGAACCTGTGAAATATTTCAGTGGAAGTAAAGATGTCAAAGCCAAGTACACTTGACTCTATTTGATAACGAGCATTAGTTCTGTCTGATCTTTTTTCTCTTCAGAGTGGCAAAAATAACTGACTTTGGAAGATGCGAAGTCATTCATTCATTCAATGTGTTCGCTTCTAAGGATAAATTCGTTTCTTTATTGATTTTTTCTCTTTTGGAGATGGACTGTGTATCTTCTCTTACAGGGGAATTAAATGGTCATTTTCTTTACATCAACACAGATAACGTTGATGGGTCATTAAGCAGTCTCGATATTGTGAATGAATACGCCAGAGTAGTGTATACAGATTTAGTTTAATAAGTTTTATTATATGTTGGTAATAGAATTATCAAATACCCTTCATATTATCCTTTACCTAGAAACTCAGAAGTGAAAGAATTTCAGCTAGATTTATTTCTATGGTTCTTTCTTGAGTGCAAGTCTATTACTCATATTTTGCCAGTAGCACCCATGTTATGTGGCAGAAAGCTTCAATTCTTCGGTAAATTTTAGAGGTATATCATTGGTTTTGATAATGCAGGTTGGAAGCCAGATCACTCTATTAGAGTCTGCACAATCCGACATGAAGCCGGGGAAGTAAACCATCAAAGAGACTTCTTTGTAGTAGATTGGCCTTAATGGATATTTATTCACGAGAGCATTCCTGTCTCACCTTTGCGTCTATTACAGATGTTTTCTAGCTTGGCTGTCTCTCTGTGTTTTTGTAAGCTGAGGCATTGCTGTTTACATTTCGTCACTTTCCAGTCTTTGTTATATCCTGAAGCCTAGTCTCAACCACTCCAAATAAGCGGTGCCTAATCACAGCTTCAGTGTACTGTTAGGCTGTGGCGTTCCTTCAGTCTTTTACCTGAAGGAACACTGTTTATGAAAGCAGCAAAGTACAGAAGTAAATGGGAAGTAATATGATTCATACTGGAGAAGGCAATGGCACCCCACTCCAGTACTCTTGCCTGGAAAATCCCATGGGTGGAGGAGCCTGGTGGGCTGCAGTCCATGGGGTCGCTAAGAGTCGGACACGACTGAGCGACTTCCCTTTCACTTTTCACTTTCCTGCATTGGAGAAGGAAATGGCAACCCACTCCAGTGTTCTTGCCTGGAGAATCCCAGGGACGGGGGAGCCTGATGGGCTGCCATCTATGGGGTCGCACAGAGTCGGACACGACTGAAGTGACTTAGCAGCATGATTCATACTGGTCTTAAAATTTTAGAAGTTTGTTATCTGTTTCTGATCAGTCTCTTTTTTTCCAAGTTCCTGGTACATCACATTCTTTTGGTCTTGTATTATTTGAAACCATGAAGTTCAACTTACACAGCAGCACTAACTGATGTGTGTCAGACCCAAGGTGAAGTATTAGAAGGACTGTGACTCTTTGTGACCCCCATGGACTGTACAGTCCTTGGAATTCTCCAGGCCAGAATGCTGGCGTGGGTAGCCTTTCCCTTCTCCAAGTAATCTTCCCAACCCAGGGATCAAACCCAGGTCTCCCGCATTGCAGCAGATTCTTTACCAGCTGAGCTATAAGGGAAGCCCAGAGACTGTGTGGTTGACAAAAATGAGTGGGTCTATTCTAGTTCGGTCAGCTAAATAAATGTCTCTCTAGCAAATAATCATTGGCTTTCCTGGGGGCTCAGTGGTAAAGAATCTGCCTGCCAGTGCAGGATGCAGGTTCAATCCCTGAGTTCAATCCCTTCCTGGGTCGAGAAAACCCCCTGGAAGTTTCCTAGGAAATCCTGTGGACAGAGGAGACTGGCAGGCTACAGTCCATGCTGTCCCAAAGAGTCAGATACACCAAGCATGTGGGCACGCAGCATACTAGCAAACAATCATGCAATTAACAAATAATGTACTTGAAAGCCCAGATCAGCAGACTGGCTTTTAATGAAGACCAAGCACAAAAGTTGGATCCAAAACTTCAGTAATGGAAACAGAAGCCCCTTTTCCTAACATAGCTGAAGAGCAGTTTGTCAGGTGTCCGCTTTCCAAAATGATGTGGTTGTTGCCCATATGTATTTATTTGCTCCTGTGTTATGAAAATATCTATGACTTGAACTGATCCAAACCAAAATGTGCAGTGGAATTTCTAAAGCCATTAAAATCCCATTACTAACTTTAAGACACCTAGGAATTTAATATTCCTTTGGCTTGTGTGAATAACGAGAAGTATTCAAAGTAGAATTTTAAAAATGATTATTAAGTAAAATAATGTAGCCTTTCTTTAGAGACTTTCATGTATAGCAGTAACAAAAGGGATAATACATATAACCAAAAGAAATGAGACTTATTTTTTCTTCCTCATTGTTTCTATCAGAAGTTGGGGGGAGGAAAAAGGGAACATACAGAGGTTGTTCTAGGCTATTTTAGCTCACTTTGAAATGGTAGAATCTATTTCCTTAGGCAGTACTCTCCCCAGTAAATGCAGCTGAAATAATTGATGCATGTTTGTTGTGGATTTTCTTTTGAAGATTTTGATTTGACAAATTAATTATAATATACACATTTTAAAATATATTACTTGCAAGATGCTAGCCTTTCCCTCTAAATTATTTTGAAAATGTCAATGCTGTGTGCGGGCAACCCCAAGCAGACATACAACAAACCTTTTAGCGATTCAGCAAAACTTATTACACTCAGTTTCTGAAAACCCAGGAGAAAAGCACACTGTGATTGGCAAGTGGTTGGATCCACGTGTGCCTGCTAAGTCGCTTCAGTCATGTCTGACTCTGCGACCCTGTGGACTGTGGCCTGCCAGATTCCTCTATCCCTGGGATTCTCTAGGCAAGAATACTGGAGTGGGTTGCCATTTCCTCCTCCAGGGGATCTTCCTGACTTAGGGATGGAACCCACGTCTCTTATGTCTCCTGCATTGGTAGGCAAGTTCTTTTACCACTTGGGCCACCCCGGAAGCCTGGTTGGATCTGTTGTGGGTACTTTATCTGGTTGAAGAGACAGAAAGTTTCCTATATTAACAAGCTTCCCAGTTAGTGTTTATGAGGCTTCTAAAGCGATCAAGGCCAATGACAATGTCTTTCTTTTTTAACATGTTTGTTTATTTGTCTGCACTGACTCTTAATTGCAGTATGTAGGATCTTTAGCTGTGGCACATGGAATCTAGTTCTCTGACTAGGGAGTAAACCTGGGACCCTTGCACTGAGTGTGTGGAGTCTTAGCCACTAAGCTACCAGGGAAGTCCCAACAATTAGAAGTGTCTTCTAATTAGACGTTATTTATTAACTCCAATAAGTTACCGTAAAACCCGACATTGCAAGCCACGCGGCAGAGCAGTTCTCCTGGGTTCCCTTACTCTACTGCTCTCCACCCAGGTGCCCTTTCCCAATAAAATCTCTTGCTTTGTCAGCACATGTGTCTCCTTGGACAATTCATTTCCGAGTGTTAGACAATAGCCCATTTTCGGGCCCTGGAAGGGGTCCGTCTTCTGCAACAAATGGTGACTCTAGTGGGACTCTTCTTCGCTGAGACTGACATGCTGACCACTCGGGGTACTCGGAAGCCAGCTTGCCTGCCAATGGACCAGACCCAGGGCCGCAACTGGGACCCTTTTGTCCCTGGTCTCCTCCTGATGTAGACAACTGGCCAGAGTGCCCCGACTGGTAAGGAACAAGAGACTTTATTGACTTCTCTCCCCTCCCCTCTCTCTTTCCTCTCCTTAACCTTTCCTATCCTTCCCTGTTTTTCTAGTCCCTCAGTCCTGGACACAGGAATCTGGTCGAAGGGCTCTCAGCCTGAGCTGAGGATTGGAGACTGATCACCTCCTCTTGGCAGAGAACTCGAATTCTGGTTCTGGTCTGGTCTGATTTCTGGCAGGGCCGAGTTCCAGTCCTCCCTTCTCTGGAGGCCCAGGGAAAAGTCCCATAACACCTGGGTATCTGTAGGTGGCAGGAGACGTCTGTAAGCCCACCCCTTTTGCCCCCCTCTCCCGCCTCCTCCCCCTTCTTCTTTCAACCTGGCTTCCTTTCCTCCCTTGAAATTTTTGATGTTAGTACTTGGATCTGAAGTTCTATGTCTCTATAGGAGGTTTTCTGAGAGACTGTATTCTTATATTTAAGGGCTTCCCTGGTAGTGCAGAGAGGTTAAAGCGTCTGCCTGCAATGTGGAAGACCTGGGTTCGATCCCTGGATCAGGAAGATCCTCTGGAGAAGGAAATGGCAACCCACTCCAGTATTCTTGCCTGGAGAATCCCATGGACGGAGGAGCTTGGTGGGCTACAGTCCACGGGTCGCAAAGAGTCAGACACGACTGAACGACTTCACTTTCACTTATTAACTCCAAGAGAAGTTAGGTTCTATCTTGAGTGTTAATGAGTATTTATAGCCCAAGGACATAAGGAGAATCAAGCCTTTCTGAGTGGTTTAGATAAGACTAAGAGGAATGTAAAATCCAGATCTATTCCTTGGTTGTGTTTAAATCGTGCATTCCTGAGACAGTGAAAACTGTTGTGTCCGGGATGCCAGGGGTTTGCGAACTGGCCCTGGTGTGTAGGTCACTGCTCTCTCCTTAGCAGTGTGGACAAATTCATCTCTTAGTTGTGAAAAACAAGAACTTGTTGTCTCAAAAGAGAGAAAGTTTCTTAGATTTTATAGAAAAGGATATAGTAGAACAGAAATATAACACACTAGCTGGGTCAGTATATTGTTTCTCAGTATCCTGATAGCACTTTGCCATCTTTCAGCATTTTCCTGCCAGGTTTGTGTGGCCACCCATAGTTATTGGGTGAAATTGACAGAGCTCTGGGGATATAGAGCTGAGCGTGAAGAGAATCCTGTGGCTAGGTAAGTGGCATTTGTTGATTGATTTTAGGGATGCTTAAATGTTATCTTATATCAGAATCACCCAACAGAATGTTGAGATATGGATTGTTGGGCTCCAGCCCCAGAGTTTCAGATTCAGCAAGAGTGAGGTGCTCCTGGAATGGGCAGTCCAGAATTTGTATTTCTTCAGTGTGTCTGTGCAATCCTGATACTGCTGATCTGGGTACCACACTTTGAGAACAGTGATATATCCCTTCAGCAGTCTTTATCAAGAATGTTTATTTCCCAGGCTCCTGTGTTTGGAGCTGGAGATAGAATACTGAGTAGATAGAACCCATGTCTCAAGACTGTTACAGTCTGGTGAGATCATCAGACGGTAATCAAATGATCACACAAATAGATACATCACTGCACACTCTCAAGGGGTTTCGAGTCACTAGTTGTATGCTACAGTGATTTTAAAGACTCGTCAATTGAGCTTTGGGAAGGAATAAAAGGAGAAAGGCTGTGGTCAGCTGTCTCTATGATCCTGACAACTTCAGAGAGGCCCTTTGAGCGAGAGATAGAGGAGGAAACGTTATATATTAGGGAACAAAGGAGCAAGTGTATCAGACCTTAAGATGAGCTTGCCCTCCATCAAACTGTATTCAAGTTCCTTTGTCAACTAGGGTTATAATTTCACTGGGACAGAAGGTAGGGAGTCTCAATTGCTCTGACATACAGAGCAAACACACTTTCCCAAGCCAATGAAGTGGTCAATTTTGCAATTAAACAGTGTACATGATAGAATAGTTGGCAATCTGAAAACGTTAAAAGGCTTCTTTATTTTTAAGCGATAGTCTGGTCCACAAATCAGACTTATGTATTGTTTCATTTATCAAGGTAGAAAATTAATCAGAATGGATTCCTTCAGAGCTATTGTTCAGCATTAGAGTTGACCTTAGTCCTGCCATTAATTATCTGTGTACTTTGTCAAATCAGTTAACCTTAGTGATCTTTGGTTTTCCCATGTGTAAGATGAGGGTGTTAGGCAGGATATTTGCTAGGATCTCTTCCAGTTCTAATAACACTTGAAACTAGATGGCTGAGAAATTAATTTGGAACATAGCACTTTCTTTGGTTGAGGGTAGAAAAAAATTTTAGTAAACTTTTTGCTTTTAGTTTGTAAGCTATCATGTAAATTGACTGTGCTTACAGTACTGATTGGCAGCCAGAGAAAACATGAGTCCTCATTATATTAGATTACAGTGGTTACATGGGTTTACTTCTTTTGGCATGACGTGGCACTGTTTTTTAAAAATTGAGATAGTGAGTAGTCCCTCATGCCAATACCATTTAATTTATTTCCCCTGTTGAATCATTCATACTGAGTTTAGTGATTCTGTTGGAAGTGAAAATCCAAACCAGCAGCTTTCTTGTCACCAGAAGAAACAGATCTAGAGGGGTCATTTGGTGTCTTCTTCGCGTTTAAGCTCTTTGATTAGGTAGCCAGCTCTCTGGAGCATGTGTGCCCCTGAAGAAAAGGATGTGCTCTTCTGTGCTGAGGAAATTGCAGGAGTTGATCCATCATCTGTTAGAAATGCACTTGCAGTTGTTTTTCCAGAAGTGCTCATGACTCTCAGCCCCACCAAGCCACCCACAGACATTTGCTTGCTCTCACATTTGTTTTGAGAATAATAACATTTTATAATGCTTTTGTTGGATTGCACATTATGTGGAATTTGCATTGCCTCTTTGTGATTCCTATTGAATAACTTTGTTTCGCTTAATTCATAAGTAAAAACCATAAGCAACATACTGTGCTGAAATGTTCAACTCCTTTATTCAAGTGCCAACACAAGTAATTACAAAACAATTCTGGAACACAGAACCATGCTACTGTTGCCCCTTCTGGGACTTCTCAGCAGTTCTAATGAGAAAAGTGGAGAGCAGGTTTAGTGTGAAATCTTAATATGCCAAGGAGCTCAGGGATAGTCTCCAGCACATTTTCCTGCACACAGAAGTGATTTTTTATTTACCTTTTGTAAATCACAGTGAAGAAATTGAATACTCGTTTGAGAAACAATTTTGAAATGCGCATATTTTCTGACTTCAAGGTTACAAAGCACTAAACCCTGTAAGTTAATGGAAATTCAATTAAACATTTGTTTTATAGAGTAATCTAACTAGATGGCAGCATATAACAGCTTACTGTTTTGTTTAGTTTGCAAAAAAAAAAAAAGTGTGTATTTGTGTTTTAGAATCTAACCACAAAGCAATAAGAATCTCAAACAGGGAATCTTGTGAATAGTCTCTAAAGGATATGGTGGTTATGGAAAGAAGTACATGTGATTTAGATGTGGTGAGTAAACCAAGGTGTCATTACTCAGAAATATTTACAGAACCCAGTAGAGTGTAGACCCTGGCAGATAAATAACATTAAAAAATACTTGTGCAAACCATAATCAGAATTAAGATGATTTGGAATTTTGATTCTGCAAAAAATGGGGAAGAATTAGTGTGGAAAACAACCAATAAAAGGAAGTAAGACAGGCTGCCTTCTGAGTCCATTTGGAAAGTGATAAGAATTTTTTTTTAAACAGGAGCATTAACATTTATTAGCAAAAACTGACTAGTTAGTTACATGGTTTTGAACCATCTAAAAATTGGAGTGCTAAAGTAACAAAATATTTATGGTGACAGATTTATTTCATACATAATTATTGTTTTAAAAAATCAATGCTTAACGTAAATCAATAAAATGTTCATTCAGTGTTTGAAAAATAATTACAACATAGGAGATCCAATTGCATAAAAATTGTGAAAATTGAACCAGTTACACTGAGGCATAATGTTCTTTCTTATTTTCTAATGAAAATAATGGACATATTTCATGATAATGAAACGAGTGGACATAAAACTGAAAAAAAAATACATAGTACATATGCTTTTTACCACCCAGACATTTGTTATTGAATGGACTTGCTGTTTTCTAAAGTACATTTGAAATTGTTCTATGCCATGAAATATTTTTAAATAGATTGTAAAGAATGAATCATGGAGAAGGAAATGGCAGCCCGCTCCAGTGTTCTTGCCTGGAGAATCCCAGGGACGGGGGAGCCTGGTGGGCTGCCGTCTGTGGGTTGCACAGAGTCGGACACGACTGAAGCGACTTAGCAGCAGCAGCAGCAAAGAGTGAATCAAGCAGTTTTACATGGAAGTAGATGGCACTTGTCATTTTGAAGGTCACGTAAACTTTTTTTTAACTTCCCAACCTTCTCTCTGCCAACCATTAATTTTAACTACCCCATAGTCCCAAATGTTGGTTAGTATAGGGTCAGTATCTTGAATTTGCTTATAAGCAGGAAGAATGGACAGCTCCCTCTAACATGAGATTCTTGACTTAGGTTGACCATTAAAATCCCCTGGGTGGTTCTAAGTTCCTAGATGCCTAGGTTGTAACCTAACAAGAATTAACCAGGAACTCTGAAGGTATGATCCCAGACATTCAGTTCAATTCAGTTCAGTTCAGTTGCTCAGTCGTGTCCGACTCTTTGCAACCCCATGAATCGCAGCATGCCAGGCCTCCTTGTCCATCACCAACTCCTGGGGTTCACTCAGACTCACGTCCATCGAGTCAGTGATGCCATCCAGCCATCTCATCCTCTGTCATCCCCTTCTCCTCCTGCCCTCAATCCCTCCCAGCATCAGGGTCTTGTCCAATGAGTCAGCTCTTCACATGAGGTGGCCAAAGTACTGGAGCTTCAGCTTCGGCATCGTTCCTTCCAAAGAAATCCCAGGGTTGATCTCCTTCAGAATGGACTGGTTGGATCTCCTTGCAGTCCAAGGGACTCTCAAGAGTCTTCTCCAACACCACAGTTCAAAAGCATCAATTCTTTGGCATCAGCTTTCTTCACAGTCCATCTCTCACATCTATACATGACCACAGGAAAAACCATAGCCTTGACTAGACGGACCTTTGTTGGCAATGTCAACAAATGTCTCTGCTTTTGAATATGCTATCTAGATTGGTAATAACTTTCCTTCCAAGGAGTAAGCGTCTTTTAATCTCATGGCTGCAGTCACCATCTGCAGTGATTTTGGAGCCCCAAAATTAAAGTCTGACACTGTTTCCATTGTTTCCCCATCTATTTCCTATGAAGTGATGGGACCAGATGCCATGATCTTCGTTTTCTGAATGTTGAGCTTTAAGCCAGCTTTTTCACTTTCCACTTTCACTTTCATCAAGAGGCTTTTTAGCTCCTGTTCACTTTCTGCCATAAGGGTGGTGTCATCTGCATATCTGAGGTTATTGATATTTCTCCCGGCAATCTTGATTCCAGTTTGTGTTTCTTCCAGCCCAGCGTTTCTCATGGTGTACTCTGCATAGAAGTTAAATAAGCAGGGTGACAATATACAGCCTTGACGTACCCCTTTTCTTATTTGGAACCAGTCTGTTGTTCCATGTCCAGTTCTAACTGTTGCTTCCTGACCTGCTTACAGATTTCTCAAGAGGCAGGTCAGGTGGTCTGGTATTCCCATCTCTTTCAGAATTTTCCACAGTTTATTGTGATCCACACATTAATCACCTTTAAATTTATACAGCTGATTTCCAAGGTTCAACCAGTATTAGAAAACAATTTAACATAAGCTTAATGAGGTAGAGACAGAGAAGTGAACAGAGTCCTATATTTGGAGGTGAGAGAGTAACAGAAGGAAACACTTACCTGAGAAACAAAGGTGGCATTAGTCAAAAGCATTATGAACAAAATGAAATTTTTAATTGGGAAAAATGTCCATTATTTTCAGGTTATCATGGGGTAGGAATATGAGTTCTAAAAAAAACTCTTATTTTTCAAATATAATTAAGCATTTTAAAAAATGGACTTCAAGGAATACATGTAGCATCTTTTTGAAAACCATAAGAGATCTCCTCTCTTGGTTCAACCATGGTAATTTATCACTTCAGTTATTATATTTGCTTGCCTGTGGCAAAGCTATACATCAAAATAAAGGATGTTTATTGAATTTTTGTTGTATATGAGGTAATTCACATAGCCATTTTAGGGCTTACCATTTTTACTCACCGTTTAAGGGCTAAAAGTTATTTGGTTAAATCTCCGTATGTTTATAAATGAGGAAACAAAGCTCCAGAAACCTAGCTGATAGCAGACTATGGACATGTTAAGGACACGTGACAGAACCCAGAACTTATGGCTTCTAACTTGAAATTCACTCTATTTTCATATGACTGACAGGACCAAGAGCCTGTTGGGCTTCCTGCTTGCTTATTATTAGTAGCCTCCTTCCTACTTCTCATTCTTTTACTCTTCTTCCTTTCTTCCCTTGCCTCCCCATTCCCCCCAATTCTTTCTTCACTTCTTAGTTTGTGGGATCTTAGTTCCCCAACCAGTGGCTGAACCCATGCCCTTGGTAGTGGAAATTGCAACCTAGATAGTATATTCAGAAGCAGAGACATTACTTTGCCAACTAAGGTCTGTCTAGTCAAGGCTATGGCTTTTCCTGTGGTCATGTATGGATGTGAGAGTTGGACTGTGAAGAAAGCTGAGTGCCGAAGAATTGATGCTTTTGAACTGTGGTGTTGGAGAAGACTCTTGAGAGTTCCTTGGACTGCAAGCAGATCCAATCCGTCCATTCTAAAGGAGACCAGCCTGGGTGTTCATTGGAAGGACTGATGCTGAAGCTGAAACTCCAATACTTTGGCCACCTCATGTGAAGAATTGACTCATTGGAAAAGACCATGATGCTGGGAGGGATTGGGGGCAGGAGGAGAAGGGAACGACGGAGGATGAGATGGCTGGATGGCATCACCAGCTTGATGCACATGAGTTTGGGTAAACTCCAGGAGTTGGTGATGGACAGGGAGGCCTGGCGTGCTGCAGTTCATGGGGTCTTAAAGAGTCGGATGCGACTGAACTGAACTGAATGAACCATGGGACCATTAGGGAATTCCCTAACTCTTCTTTCCCTACTCCTTTTCTTTCTGGATAAGAAAAACTCGAGGAGAACAGGTTATTAGATGATGAGGGAGCTATGGAAGGAGATAATTTAGTGGGGGAGGGGATATAAACTCTTTTTTGGTAACATTTAAAGAAACAGTTGGTTTTAGCATGTGAAAACTGCATTGCTAAGCTTGGGCATGAGCAGTGAGATCAGATTTTTTGCTTTGCTTAAGAGAGAAGTATATCCACAATAATGAATAGGTGTGAACTGGTTCATTAAATATGAAGTATAGGCTTTGTAACAGAAGGTAACTTTTCCAATCATAAGTCATTTATTATTCTTTTCTTTAAGTCTGCATCCCTGCAGATCTTTGTAGAAAAAAAATAAGAATGCATCCCTATATTTAGGGACAGTGGATAATATATTTTCAGAAAATGAGATATATCAATGGAAATTCTTGTCTAATATGTCACCGCTTTGAAAATGATGAAAGAAAATGAAGTCTCCCCCAGCAGAGGCAGGTACTTTGACTTGTCAAATTTAAGTTGGACATTTTCTCTTAGTTTGGAACTGCCACAAAATGAGCCCTTTCATGTCCTCAGTAATACCAAACCAATGCAATCCATCTGTTCTGCTAAATTATTTCTAGTTCCCTAACCAAAGGCACTGCTTTTTCATGCATTTTATCATGATTTTATGCCCTTTATTATATTTTACAAAAGGTTCTGATTCCTCCAGGGCCAATGAGAACTGATTAGAACACTGGCCTCAATCCAGGCTTTGAACACAGGAGGGGAAGTAACAGAACTGTTTCCTTTTCTCCCTGCTCCTTGACAAAAAAAAAAAGAATCTATACCGTGTGTGTGCTCTGTGTGTGGGTGGGTGTGGGTAGGCTGCATTTTATCCTGTTGCAGTATGACTTTGTAGGTCATGTTCGGAACATTCCTTCTGTAATCAGGTTGCATTAACAGGCTTTAATTCAGAAAGACCACTTCTTTAGGAGTGGCCATGGTGTGTTGTGAGACTCAATGATACAGTCATTTTGAACAGCATTCGTCAAACTTCAAACCTGAATGTACACTGTTTGGGGTGCTGATCCAATGAAGAAGACTTTAGTCCTCAGGTGCTTGGCACAGAGTAGACACTTAGCACAGGAGTTCCTTTCCTACTCTATAGGAAGAAACTACTTGAGTGCAGGTCACAGAGAATGGAAAATAGAGGAATGATATCCTACATCCTATATCGCAGGGTGTCTTTACTAGGAAATAGAAGGGAGAGCTGTAAGTTTCTTTCTTAGACCCATACTGGCAAGGTATTTAAGATGTATGTTAGGCCCTCTAGTGAGAAATACCTGGATGGATACCCGTGCCATCCTGTATATGCATTGAGTGTCCATATACTCAGAATTCTCAAAAATTCTTTTGGTCAGAATCATAGATGACTTTAGGTAGACACACTGCCAGCTAAATATCTCTGAGAACGGAAATCAGTATCTCCCTACATGATGATTATCAGAGCACTTTATCCTATTTTGTGACTCATTATACTCTTGACCTTTGGCTCAAGAGCACATCATGAGAGAAAGCTGAAGGAATAAAGGGTACACAGGAAATTGAAAATATGGGAAGGGATTAAACGGGACAGTCTATATTTAAGCATAAACACGTTGCTTAGTAAATAACTGATGATGATACCAGAAAATGAAAACCGTTGGAGACTTCAGTTTGAGAGGAAAAGTCGAATGTGATAGATTTAAGATATCTGATGATAGGCAAAACGAACTACTCCAAGAGATACTCAGTGTTAAGGAAAAAGGAGAGCTGTTGCTATTTCAGCATTTTTAGCTTAGTTATTCATGGAGTTCCCATAGCAGTGCCTCTTAGAGATATAAATCTTAGAACGCGTTTTCTCCAGATCCTTTCTTCAGGTAGAAGCCGGTTTTCATATTGAAATGGTTTCCACTGCCCTCTTTCTGTAGAAACATGTACACCTTGTTTGTGGGTCTGTTTCTCCAGTGAGCATAGAAGAGGAAGGATTGTAAAGAATCAGTGCTTATCTCTTGGGACTTCCCTGATGGTCCAGTGGTTAAGATTCTATGCTTCCACTAAAAGGGGCATGAATTCGTTCCCTGTTGGGGAACTAAGATCCCACATGCCACAGGAGGGAAAAAAAAAATCTAGAATAATCAACAACAACAAAAAAGAATTGCTATTTATATATAGTGTAAGGATTCTTTAAAAAACACATTCTGTAGTGATAAAATGAGCCAATGTAAAATATTTCCTAGGAATCAAAAAGAAGTGTAGAGAGGCAGGAGAAAGAAATCAAAGGGAAAACTTGTGCCCTTTGTTACATTTTAGTGATGAAGGGGAGACTAGAGTATAAACCAGGGAGGAATACTCTTTGAGTAAGTGGACTGCCAGGAGATCCAAGTCCATCCTAAAGGAAATCAGTCCTGAATATTCATTGGAAGAACTGATGCTGATTCTGAAACTCCAATACTTTGGCCACCTGATGCAAAGAACCGACTCATTGGAAAAGATCCTGATGCTGGGAAAGATTGAAGGTGGGAGGAGAAGGGGATGACAGAGGATGAGATGGTTGAATGGCATCACCAATGCGATGGACATGAGATTAAGTAGGCTCTGAGAGTTGGTGATGGACAGAGAAGCCTGGCGTGCTGCAGTCCTTGGGGTCGCAGAGTCGGACGCGACTGAACAGACTGACTGACTGACGCAGGCTGGGCCAGATGCTCTGCCCTTACTGTTAGTTAACTGATATTCCGCAAGGGAATGACTGAGGTGCAGCAGGTGTCCTCTTAAGATTTATCAGCACTTGAGCTACTGTCAATAATTGAATCTTGTTAGCAGATTATTTTTCAAGTGTGTGATTGAGCGTTCAGCCTAGTAGGGTTGTGGGAGAATGGGAAGGGGGTTAGGAGATCATGGAATGTATGGTATGTGAATATATATGACTAGTTTGTGAAAACATAGAGCTGTACTTATTGCTCATGGTATTTAACATTATACCAGAGGCAAAAATTCATTGTGAGTAGAAAAATGTCTTTATGGGAAAGGGGATGGAACTTTATGATAGTAGTCCAAATGTGGGTCTGATTGTTAGCTAGAGCTGGCTTTGTTTAAGATATGGATGTCTGACCGCATCAGTGTGTAGATGTTAGTGGCTGTGGGTTTCATAGACTCATAGAAATGAGAGCGGGAAGCCCTGATATTTCATGGTGTTCATTATTCTGCCAGACTGGGACTGGTTGCCACAGTCTGGTTTTCAGTGTGCTGCTCGTTCCAATTTTAGATGACTCAGACCATGGAGTTACCACGGCTTATCTTGGGGGATTTTCCACCCGCTGAAATCTCACATTTGAAATGTTTCCCTTTAATAGAGACTTTGAACTTTCCTTTTCTCATTACTTGTCATTCTGTTTCTTTGATTGTTCTGGTCTTCCAGAAACATTTCCAAATGTGATTTTACCAGCGAGCCATCTAGGTCAGTAACATGTTTGTTTGTTGATGAGAGAAGTGGCTGACCAGATGGCCATCATAAATTTGCCCTAGTCTTCAGCATTACCTGCCTGGTTTAATTTCAGCACTTAAACCTACCTGGGAATAATTTCTCTAGAGCATTTTTTTTTTTATTTTTCTAGAAATGTAAATGGGGTGTCAAACATAGGGAACTTCAGTGCTTTGGCAATGAAAACGCCATAAGCATTTGTTTGTTTATTCAGCACATAATGGCACAGTGTCAAGAAGTTTCTGTTTTACATCATTCCTATTACCTTCCTGTTGGCCCTCAAGTCCCCTGCTATTCCTCTTGCACTATGAAATGATGATTTATTTTCAGTGACAAGCACCACTAGCCAATAAACTTCTAGGAAGTATCAGTGTATCAAGGTTCTTTTCCCTGAACCTTCCGCCCCCTTGGAGAATCAGACAGCGGCAGCATCACCTGAAACTAGGGAGACTGAGTGTGGAATTTTCTTGGTCCTGAGAGCAGTTGTTGTCACCTGATGATTTTAGGTCAACTGGTAATTCATGGTCAGGAACATGAGAAGACGCATTCCCTGAACAGACCGTCTTCGAATTTTACTGTAGTTCTCTGCTAATATATTGCCTTACAAGTGTCTTGTAGTGATACATATTTTAAATAAAATATTAACACTATCTAGGTAATTTTAGGAACTATAGCAACTTAAAAAATAAGGCTAATTAACTTCACACACCAGCACAGTGTTTACTGGTTTAAAAGATTCGTCAACTGAGAAATGTGACCAGGAAGAGCGCTTTGTCCATTGCCTGAGACTTGACTTACATGCGGTTTTGTCTGTGTCGAAGAATCATTCTTTGTTAGCTAAGATGCAAGTTTCAGCCTAACATGGATGTAGAAATATTGAGTATAGAGTATCTCAAATTATCTCTGATGAAATAAGAGTATTGTTTTTGTTCAATTTCCATTCTGTCACAGACTAATGCTTCTATAAAATACATTCAAAATGAGATACTACAGTAATAAAATTGAAGACATGCATGATTGTATCTGATTCAACAGACATTTAAAATACTCTGTCAGGGGTTGCTATAAAAGTTTCTCCATATTGACTCTCAAGTCTGTGTAGACCTCACCACAGACCATTCTGTTCCTGAACTGTGATCAGTTCCCATGTTACATATTTTGAATGACATTGGTCTAGCTGAACACTACTGTGAGGTGTACACACATGACATGCTCAGCGTGTGGGGAATAATCAAATATATTACTGTATTGGGATTTATGTTCTTTTAAGAAACAGTAAGGAATCTGTTTCAACAGCTTCTTTGGGTGAGTGTAAGTAAGAGCTTAATAAATTTACATCTCAGCTAAGCAGTAGTTCCTGTTTTTAACTACATGCTTTTACAAAGGAGTTAACTATTAATTATTACCAAATTTTTATTAATTATTAACTTTTTATAGATATCTTTTTATGCCAAAGAAGAATATGTTTTATGTCAGTTGCCCATTTAGGCTTAAGCAATCGATTGGATCTGAACTTTGTATACACTCATTTTTCATGTATTTTTATGGTCCTTTGTTACGCAAATTTTGCCGCATTGCTCCATGATGAAACTCAGCCCATTATTAATCATCTTAAATGTGACTTGGGGTCTTATTTTCTCCTAAATGTTGTCAGTGAAGTACGGTAGACTTCTGCTGTTTTCTTTCAGCGAATTCAAGGTCGAAAAGCCAGCCTGGAGGAAATACAGCTTGTTCATTCCGAACATCACTCACTGTTGTATGGCACCAACCCCCTGGACGGACAGAAGCTGGACCCCAGAACACTCCTAGGTCTGTATGGGCCTCCATTCTACTAAGAAAGCACATTCCAGCACTGTCATTAGTCAGTACTGCTGTCAGTTCCGAGTGCTAGGCCAGCAGTGTGATAAAGAGCTCTTCCAACAGCAGTGCTCTGTGGAACGAGTGGTTTACAATCTAGCCAATGTAGATTAAGAAAATCCTACTTGAGGAAAAATGGCAGTGCAAGTTTTATGATGTTGACTTTTATTTGAATAGCATTTGTGTCACCCTGTTATAGCTGATGGGAGTAAATGCATTGTGAAGTTTGTTTACATTTTTAATCTAAATTTTTTTTCACATTTTTATGTGAATTTATCTTCACCTTTCAAATTTATTTTGTGTCTTTCAGTTCTTTTCTTCTATGACCTTAACACACAGAGGGCACAAAATAACTTGTTTTAAGTGAAAAACTCCTTATTACTATACCTAGAACCCTGTATTTTATAGTAAGATTGCATTTTAAATCTTAATAGACTCTATGTAGTACATGTTTTAGTTATGGAATCAAATAGTAGTTGGCAGAAGTAGAAAACTAATAAACCTAACCTTTAAAGTATGATTTTTCCAAACTTTATTATCAGATTTTGAAGTCAAATTTATGTTTCACTGCTTTATATAAACTTTGTATGAGTGATAGAATCAACAGTAATGAAGAAAGTTCATGATAGAAGCATTTTAGCTGAAACAATTCTGTCAATTAAGTTTATTAATAATATTTTATAATAGAATAATAATGCATGACATGGTGATGTATGCCCAAAAGATTATGTTTAACTAAAAATGCATTTTAGGGCTTTTTCTTGAAAGTCCCTTTCTTTCCAGTAAGCCTGTTATGTCAGTTCCAAATTATTGGACTCTTTCACCCAATTCAGTATTACTTCAAGATGATTTTATGTTAACTGGTCCTAAACAATTTGAAAGCAAACGGATGACATGTAGTAGACAGGCATCTTAGGAAGCAATTACGAGGGGAAATTAACAGTCACCAATTTTAACATTAAGAATCTACCCTTTTAAAACAAGTGGCTGGCATCCCTAAATTTATGAAATAAGCATATATAGTTTGTGTGTGTGTGTGTGTGTGTGTGTGTGCATTTATGCGCATGCCGGGTGGGGAGAAATTGACAGAAAAGAGAACACAAGATTACTCAGTTTTTAGAAAACATTATGAAAATTTGATGAAAGACAATTTGTATATATTAACATAAAGCAAGTGAGTCCATCTAGATATTTACACTCTGTGTGTTATTTTTCATTTTTCTGTTGCTGGAGTCAGTCTCTGCACATAGAGATTTTTATATAAAGCAATTTTTGCTGTGTATATTGTGCAATAAATTTCCTTATTTTAGCATGAATTAATAATTCCACCCAGTTTACCAAAATGATGAAGTAAATTAGACAATAACTTGCATGGTCTTCTGTGGTTGAAATACTCATGCATTTTAAGGATAGGAAACCATGTTCATTTTTATTATTTGTTAATTTAGTTAGGAGAAAACAAGTAGAAAACTTTCCCCATTTCTTTTTTTTTTTTAACTAGATCTCAAACTTTGGATTTAATTAAGATTAAATTTACATGTAGGTGTTTCAGAGATGTTCCACGATAACCATATTCCACATATTAAGAGAAAGGCCATATTTGTAAAAGTTTTTCAACTTTGGCAGCTTTGAACTGTTTGGAAGTTTCAACTTTGGCAGCTTTTAACTGTTCTACTTATAAAACATGGCAATACCACTTTTTAATTTTTTTAATGAAATTTGACGCTTTTGAGAAAAGCTCATTTTCTCAAACATGAATATCATGTAAAGATTTGAATATTTAAAAATGAATTCCAGTTTATAATTTAGAACTTGGATAATAGTCCTTTTCAAATATATATGCGATAAAAGCACCAACTATCAATTATTTAGTTTTTTACAGTTTTGTACAAATAATTTAGCCATTTATCTCATTAGTTTTGAATATTCAATGTGAAATAAAATTTATACAGTAGATGATTTCAGAGTTACCTGTAGATACACAGGTGGAGTTCCATAGGCGCCACTCAGGTCAGTGCAATAGTGTCAGCCTTGTGTGCAGGCTACGGGGGTAACGGGAAACAAGGATATTGTATTGCTTGGTCTTGATTTCTAGCACTAAATTCAGATTTGATGATGCTTCTGAACTACATCAGTTTCTCCCATCAATTCAGAAACAACTTCTTCAATTCAGGGTCTAAATTTAAAATCTTGTTCTTTTAAAAGTTTAACTTCTTGTATTTTTTCGTTCTTTATGAAATTTGAATTCTTGGGGCTTGTTTTTTTATTTATATCTCAAAGACCAGATTGAAGCTGTGATGAATGTGTAGAAATTCATGGTCATCAGGATATTTTCTCTTTATCCCTTTCTTTTACTCCCATGCTTCCTCTTCTTCCTCTAATCCCTCCCACCACAGATGGTGTGGGAGGGTTTGTCAGTGTACACACACAGAGTTTAATTGATATTACTACTTTCAATGATTATGTTCTGGTGTTAGGAGAAAGGATTTACATAAAAATTCACTATGACCGGATTCATCAGTCTTTGTATCATGAAAGACATCGATAACGTATAAAATAATTAGATTTGAAAATGGGCACCATTTATCTCTTTAAATACTCTGGACCCTGTAAGATGACACTTTTAAAACATTCTCTCCAATCATTTCTGGGGAGAGGTTTTCCTTAGCATTAATTTTCCTGTCATTCTCACTACCAGTTTTCATTATCTTGTGGCTAACTGGAGCTCAGTCCATGGATAAGGTGATGTAACATTATTAAAAAATAAATCAAGGCGGGGGCGCCTAAGATGGTGGAGGAATAGGACGGAGAGACCACTTTCTCCCGCACAAATTCATCAAAAGAACATCTCAACTCTGGGTAAATTCTACAGGGCAGCTTCTGGATGCGAGCAGAGGACATAAGGCATCAAGAAAAGCAGAACATTGTCTTCAAAAACAGGTAGGAAAAACACAGAAGACGAAAAGAGAAACAAAGGAGGTGGGGAGGGAGCTCCGTCCCGGGAAGGGAGTCCTGTCCCGGGAAAAGTTTTAAAGGGAGAGAAGTTTCCAAACGCCGGGAAGCACTCTCACTGCCGAATCTGTGGCGAGTCTTGGAGGCACATGGCAGGGAGGAAAAATGAATGGTGATTGAGACCAGCAGGTTGCGAGCCGGGCGGTGGTTCCCCCGGCAGAGCAGAAGCCTGCATCCGCCACTAGCAAGTGGGGGCTGGGCAAGGAGGCGCAGGAGACGCGGGCGGCGGCGCTTCTTAAGAATCGGGCCGGAACGCCCGCGCGTAACCGGAGCGAACTAACTCAGGCTAGCACACCAGACTGTGGGACAGTTACCACGCGAAAAGCTCGAACATAAGACACCACCAGGACCGGGCACAGAACAAAGGA
>SJXQ01009961.1:207537-234515 GCA_006408695.1 Aepyceros melampus
GCCCAGAAGATAGATCTTTGAGTATCTCTGCTAAAATATTCCTAATTATATCTTCTGAGGCTTTTTCTACTTGATATGTTTCATCTTGACTGAAAAGCAAAATGTCTTTATTCAAACCTGACTTGTCCTTTAAAGGGTCCTTATTAAAAGTTCCCTGGTGGCTCAGAGGTTAAAGTGTCTGCCTCCAAAGTGGGAGACCCGGGTTCGATCCCTGGGTTGGGAAGATCCCTTGGAGAAGGAAACGGCAACCCACTCCAGTATTCTTGCTTGGAGAATCTCATGGACTGAAGAGCCTGAAGTCCATGGGGTTACAAAAAGTTGGACACGACTGAGTGACTTTACTTACTTACTTACTATTGGAAGGTCAGTATTTAAATCCCTGATCATGAAATGCTACTTTGTGTCCATAAGCATGCTTTGTAGGTAAGTTCATATTTCTTTTGCCTTTAAAATCAGCATTTTCCCCAGTTAACCAGTAGTCAGGAACCTGTTCTTGTAATTTTGCTTTTTCGTCTTTGATAGATGAAATCAATACATTTTCTACAATTCTGTCTATTTCTTTGCTTGGAGAATCTCATGGACTGAAGAGCCTGCAGTCCATGGGGTCACAAAGAGTCGGACACGACTGAGTGACTTTACTTACTTACTTACTATTAAAAGTTGGAAAGTCAGTATTTAATCCCTGATCATGAAATGCTACTTTGTGTCCATAATCACGCTTTGTAGGTAAGTTCATATTTCTTTTGCCTTTAAAATCAGCATTTTCCCCAGTTAGCCAGTAGTTAGGAACCTGTTCTTGTAATTTTGCTTTTTCGTCTTTGATAGATGAAATCAATACATTTTCTACAATTCTGTCTATTTCTTCATTTTTGTCTTCAGAATAACGGGCCATACTAGGAACATTAATAGATGGAAACAGGCTCCCACACCTAGGAGCACCAGCTACTCCAGTCTTGGTGAGTCTGTTCCTTTCTTCAGTGCCAGAGGGACTGCTCATTCTGGAGTGTCTGCTCTTTTGGACACCTGTTTTCACTGGTTTCTGATGTAGCTGAGCCAAGAGAGCATCAAGTAGCTGTAGGGTGATTACTGTTTCTTCAATTGCAACTAGCCTTTCATTATGAGTCCAGCTTGTATATAACCTAGTATAGTGCTGATTACTTCCTTTATATAACCAACCAGAGTGGACTGGGAACAAATAGTCGACACTAAATTTTGTATTTCTTCTTTGCCAATCAAACTGGCAGTATCAGTCTTAGCACTAGATTTCTGTTTGCTGGCTCTTTGAAGGAACGTATATGTTGGATCTTCTCTGTGTTGCTGATAAGCTGGGTCAGTAATGATTTTAAGATGAGCCAATTCACTTTCCTTAGAAGATGCAAGGGCCGTTAGCTTTTCTAAAATCACACGAACCATGTCCTCTGCAACATCATTCATGTTCTCCAAAGCATAAGGCAGTGAGACTTCTGAAGCTTTTTCCTTTGGAGAAATAAAATGTTCTCCACTGACTAAATCTGATTTAAAGTGAACTGATATATTTTCTGGTGAAAATTCCTCAGTACATGTTTTCGTAAATGCAGACTGTAACTTCTCATGCACATTTTCCATAATTTCAGCAGCTGCTGAGGAAATATCAACATTGCAGAGCAAGTCTTCTTTGTCAGAGTCAGTTTGGGCAGGCAAAGTTTCGGCCATAACAGAGGAAAGGGTGGGAATGGTCTAGGTTAGTTCAGACACCATTTCCTGAAAAAACGTTTCTTAAAATAAACTCAGCTTCCTCTTTTAGATGATGTTTAAAGTTAACAAAAACATTATTTAATTCCTGCATCTCACTGAGAGCCTTTGCTTTTTCATCTGAAGACTGGGCATTCTAGGCTATCTGTTTCAGTGGTAACGTCTTTACATTTCCTAGTGCCTGTTTTAATCAGTACAACAAGGTGACTATCGGATTTACAGGTATTAAGGTTGGGGCATTCAGATATCTCATTATATTCAGGTCTGGGGACTTTAGGTTTGTTTTCCAAGTGTTCTTTCCTGGGCTATGTTGTTCCTACCTCTGTTCTTTCTTTATGGGCAAAAGATGATTTTGATGGTGCCACTGGTTGCTCTATTGACCTGTCAGCTGCCTCTGTACAGGGCTCTACCTTTGATGTTTAAAGTTAACAAAAACATTATTTAATTCCTGCATCTCACTGATAGCCTTTGCTTTTTCATCTGAAGACAATGGGCATTCTAGGCTATCTGTTTCAGTGGTAACATCTTTACATTTCCTAGTGCCTGTTTCAATCCGTACAACAAGATGACTATCGGATTTACAGGTTTTAAGGTTGGGGCATTCAGATATCTCATCATATTCAGGTCTGGGGACTTTAGGTTTGTTTTCCAAGTGTTCTTTACTGGGCTATGTTGTTCCTACCTCTGTTCTTTCTTTACGGGCAAAAGATGATTTTGATGGTGCCACTGGTTGCTCTATTGACCTGTCAGCTGCCTCTGTACAGGGCTCTACCTGAACCATCTTGCTTGTTTCATATAGAAATGTCTCACAGCATGTGCTGCAGCAACTCTCACTATCAGAATAGAAGGTGGAGTTATCAGGCATTGGGCATGTAATATTTTGCCACCTTTCTTCATATTTTGTGATGGCTGGGTATAATACATTGGTCACTGCAGCCACGACCCAGGTCATTACATTTTGAATTCGACTGTTCAGTTCTTCAGAAGTTACCCGGAAAGGAGGTGAGTGGGGATAGAGGGAAATCATGTATAAATTACTCATTTTAGGGAGAGCAACTAACGTTTAATTCCTTATATCAAACAATGCATAGTTAGAATCCAGCCATGGTGTATAAAGAGAACATAGGAAATCTATTTAGAACACCAGATTAATTTCAAGTGGTTTATTCTCTATGACTGTGATCTATGTTTTGAATAAGATTTCCTTTGATTCAAAATCTCTTGGACGCTATAGTTGTGCTCCTAAATGTATACTTATATCATCCCCTAGATTGTCTAATTGTTGAATATTTATTGTGCAGTGTAGCACCCTTAAAGCTGTCCATTGTATCTTTATTTCAAAAACCTGAACATATGCCTAGCATATACTTGAGCTCACTGTTGGTGAAATTTAAATATTAATAGAGTAGTACACCCATTGAAAAATAAAGCAGAAGAAAACAAAACAAAAAAATCCCTTGGAACTATACGATAGTTTATTACTGAGGGTAAATTGCTTCTTGGTTAGAAAAAAAATAGCCAAGCTCATAGAAAACAAATGTTCTAGCAAGAAGTAAGACTATTTTATGATCCAAGTGATACTTAAAAAAACCAGATTGCCTCTAACAAACTATTTCATGAAACAAATTTGCAGTTCAAACATGTATGTGTCTTTGTGGACAGAGTCTCCTTTTACTTAGGCATCTGTTTAGCTAGGAGATGAGGGTGAAAACATAAAGCCTCACTGTGGAGAGGTCAGTCTGCGGGCTCTCTGGTTGATCTGTTGCTGCCTTTCTTGGTCAATTGATTGTGTTGTTTGCAAATCTACCACAGCTACTTGTTTAAATTTAATCAATGGACAACAATCAGCACTGATGGTTTAAAGGAAATGAATAGGCTTAGGTCCAATAAGCCTATTGGTCCTCCCCCGAGGCCAGGAGTGGCAGCTGAGACAAGCCAACCACGCCCGAGGCCAGGGCCGGCGGCCTGGAGGAGAAACCCGAGGAGTGGTGGCTGGGCGGTCCCAGGAGGGCCTAGAGGAGCTATCCTACGTTGAGGGTCGGGAACCGTGGTGGTGAGGAGATACCCCTCGTCAAAGGTAAGGTGCAGTGGCTCTGCTGGAGTAGTCGTGAAGAGATACCACACGCTCAAGGTAAGTGAAACCCAAATAAGATGGTGGGTGTTGCGGGAGGGAATCAGAGGGCAGACACACTGAAACCATACTCACAGAAAACTAGTCAATTTAATCACACTAGGACCACACCCTTGTCTGGCTCAATGAAACCACGCCATGCCTGCAGGGCNGTCCTCTTGTGCTTTACCTCCAGGCTGAATTCCCATCTGGAGCGGGAGGCTCACCACGTCTACTTACTTGCCCTGGCTATAAGTTCTGCGAGAAAAGTGGACCCACGGTGGGGCCCCTTTAGAGATTCAAGCGGACGCCGGTGGCCCACGTAGATGGTGCAAACCTCTTGTCTTGAGGTTTTATTGGCTTTCCCCGTAAACCAAGTTATTCAGCCTCCTATTTTCATTAATTTCCTACTGTTCTATCCTGTCCTGACCTATCCTGTCCTATCCTTTCCTATCCGCCTGCTCCGTCCCCCCTTTGAGCATCCCTGGATCCACCGGGGCTGGACCCCGGCAGTCACCTTCTCCTTCCGCCTTCAATCTTTCCCAGCATCAGGGTCTTTTCAACTTTTAAGGACCCTTATGAGTACATTGAGCTCATCTGGATAAGCCAGAACCATCTCCCAATCCCAAGCAACCTTGGCTGCATCTGCAGCCTTCATTTCCCTTTGTCACAGAACCTTGAGGATTCACAGATTCCAGGACGAGCATGTGGACATCTTTGTAGGGCAGGGGGCATCACTCTGCCAATCATCTCAGATGCCTTTTCCCTCCTCCTCCAACTCCAGCTGATCCACCTCTTCTTAACTTGCGTTTGATCCCATGCCGTTCTGTGTGTTTCTCCAGGAACATGGTTCCCTAATATTTTTGCAGTCTTTCCCCAACTGATGTGTAACTGTGGGTGGTTTGCAAGCCCTTTGATAGATGTACCATCTTAGCCAGGCTCCTGGTAGGGAGGTGTTCCTTTCACACTCACAGTGGGAGACCATCAAGTTTGCACTCAAAGCTTCCAGGTGGCGGAGCTGACCTCTTATTTCCCTAGTGGTCACTGTAAGCATGTCGCAGGTGGCTGCCATGCAAGGGTGGATGAGCCTCCTTCCCGGGGAGCCCCTGGGCTTGATGGGGGGAAGTGGAGCTCTGACTCCAAGCTCTCTTCCTTCCCCTTAACCATATCAGGCCTCATCACTGCTTCTTAGTTCAGACAGATTCGGTAATATGAACTTTCATGAAATCTAAAATTGTTTTTAAAATATCCATTAAAAAAAACCCAAACAGCTGTTAAAATATCTGGGTGTGTACAGCTGAACACTGTTTTACCAGTGGGTGAACTTTCAAAGTTTAAATAGGAGTAACTGTTAATAATTTGAGGGCACCCAACACCTTGCATGGGCCGAAGCCTTCCAAGTAAATAAAGTCAGACCCGAGCAGAGCTACATCCAGATGGGAGCAGGGCTGCCTCCTGCATCACTCTGAGAAGCTGTCATCTGGTGTCTCTGATTCCCTCTCTAGAGATGAAGTCATCCTTCATTAAAGAAGAAGCGTTCACATTGATAGCCCAGCTGGTAAAGAATCTGCCTGCAATGCAGGAGACCTGGGTTTGATGCCTGGGTTGGGAAGATCCCCTGGAGAAGAGAATGGCTACCTACTCTATTATTCTGGCATGGAGAATTCCATGGACAGAGGAGCCTGGCAGGCTATAGTCCATGGGGTCACAAAGAGTCAAACATGACTGAGTGACCATGATGTTCACATTGATCTACACTTTCGATCAGAGGTGGAGAGACCCAGCTAGTCCTAAATTTGTGGGATGAGGGTGGAGGATGGAAGCTGTCGCTTCCTAGTGAGCTGAGTGGACAGGTTGAGTGTATCCCAGTCAGGAAGGCTGAGTTCAGACTCGGCCTCGACACTTAGAGACTTTGGGATCTTGGAAATAATTACTTCACGTCTCTTGAGCCTCAGTTGTCTCATCAGAAACGTGGGAGTCTGTAGCACTCACTGGATTCCTTGAACAGTGAAATTGGGTGATTTATAGTCAGTGAAGTTAAGTGTGATTTATCCCTGATGGCTCAGTGGCAAAGAATCTGCCTGCTAATGCAGGAGACGCAGGTTTGATCCCTGGGTCAGGAAGACTCCCTGGAGAAGGAAATGGCAACCCCCTCCAATATTCTTGCCTGGAGAATCCCACAGACAGAGAAGCCTGCTGGGCTCGATGGTGTCTTGAAGAGTCAGACACGACTTAGTGACTCAACAATAGCAACAATTTTAAAGCATTTACTGGATTATCTCACTCCTCTGCTGAAGCTGTGAGGACCCCCTTTGGTGGGTTCCACCTTCCAGAATCAGTGCCACACGAAGCATGATTGCATCCCGACAGGTGCCCCGGAATGCATCTTCCCACACATGGAGGTTGAATGCAGTTTAAAAATAACTACATCTTGTCTCACATCTGAGTATTTGGTAGGCGTGTCAAGCTAATGGGATTTTATGTGTGAGAAACAGCAAGGTTTTGGCATTAGAAACTATATTTAAATGCATTTAGCACAGGAGGTGAGCAAGGTCAGTCCAGCCCTTTGCTGCTCCGGCTCCGTGGGTGTAAATGTGGTCCACACAGAACACAGGCTCAGCTTGCACCCTGGTCCTCCTGCTAACGAGCTGAGGGGCTTTAGGCAAGATGCTCACCTTTGCTAACTTCTCAGAATATGAAGATTAAAAGGAAGAAGAAAGATAATTGTCCTCCTTGATTCTCAAATGCCATTTTCCTTCCCATTAGATCCATTAGCTCCATTTCTTCACCTGACTATTTTGAAGTGCCCTTTATGTGCCAGAACTGGGTGACTCTAAAAAAAGGCAGAGGAAAAAGTTCCTGCTTCCTTTTCCCCAAGATGCCTCGGTCTCCAGCAAGAAGGAGACTAGGAATCGGCTCTGATCTGGTGCTGTGCTGGGTGCTTTACCAGTTTCATTTATTCCTTGACGTGAGACAAGGACTATTATTTTTATCACCTCTGTCTCTAAGAAAGCAGCTACATGGATTGGTAGAGTAACTTGGTTAAGATTTCCCAGGAGAGAAAGAATGTGATTCCATGCTGCTTTAAACCTGGAGCTGTGGCTCCCAACAACCCCATAAAACGGCCCCAACCAACAACCAAAGTGTTCTATGCCCCTCTGGATGCTTACTAAGCCATGTGCCAGTCTCTCTTCTGACTTTTATCTCGCGTTGGTTTACTGGGGGGTTACCCTCCTCAGGTCGTGTGAATCATGTTTGTCCGAGATTCCCACACTGTGTGGGCACTGTGTCTGCACATACGTGTGTGCCTGCTGCAATGCCAAGGGCACTGTGGCTGCCGAGAACGATGGCATTAGGACCCAGAGGTAGCATTGGTCCATGTACCAGTTTTGTCAGTACATCAGTGTCTTACGGGACCAGGTACCAGCCCTGACCCCAGGGCAGTGTCCACACAGCTGCAGGCAGAAGCCTCTGAAGAACTCAGTCCTGTCCATGATGCTCGTCACTCGGTGCTACTTGGGCTCAGGGTGGCCATGTGGTCCATCCTAAGCTGTTGCTGCTCAGGTCCTTGCCCATTTAGCCATTATGCCCACGACCCACCAGCTTCCATACTTCCTGACACCCTCTTCTATCATACTGCTTTCACCATGTTTTTTAAGGTCAAGTTCTATCATTTAATGATAGAATTAAATGATATTAAAATTTATTAAAAATTTTCAAATTTAAAAATGTATTAAAATTTTTTTCTTAGCAATTTAACATGTCTCCTTACCAGAACTAATTTTTTTTTTTTAGGATTGATTGAGTTTTTTTGTTCTTCTGATTACAGAGCTGCATAGATTTGGAACCTTATTTTTTCCTGTGAGCTTGGTTTTATGAGTGCAAGATTTTGCAGACTATGAGCATTCACTGGATTGCATTTTCCACGTAATAGCAGAAACCCCTGTCTCTGTGTTAGTTCATTGGCGAGTGCAGTGCAGTGCACGTGGTGTCTGACTCTCTGCCACCCCATGGCCTATGCAGTCCATGGAATTCTCCAGGCCAGAATACTGGAGTGGGCAGCCTTTCCCTTCTCCAAGGATCTTCCCAACCCAGGAATCGAAGCGGGGTCTCCTGCATTGCAGGCAGATTCTTTACCAGCTAAGCTGTAGTTCATTGGGGCTGCTATAAAAACATGCCATACACCAGGTGGCTGATAAACAACATAGGTTTATTTCTCACAGTTCTGGTGGCTGGAAAGTTCAAGATCAAGGTCCTGGCATATTTAGTGTCTGGCGAGGGCCTGCTTCCTGGTTCCTAGATGACTGTCTTCGGTGTCCTCAGGAGGTGGAAGGGGAGTTTCTCAGGGTCTCTTTTAGAAGAACACTAATCTCAACTCCTGGGTGAACACCGGGAGATAGTGAAGGACCGGGAGGCCTGGGTGCTTCAGTCCATGGGGCTGCAAAGGTCGGACAGGACTTAGTGAGTGAACACAGCAATCTCATTCAAGAGGGCTCCACCTTTGTAACCTAATCACCTCCCAAAGGTCCCTAAAACTATCATCTTGGAGATTAGGTTTCAAGATATGAATATCGAGGGAACATATGCATTCAGTCTATAGCATTCTTTTGTCCTCATTTTAAGCATAAGATTTCAATAGATTAAAAGCAGCTTCTAATTCAACTTCTAAATTCTCCCTTTTTGCAAGTGGAGTTTTGCTTATGTCATTTTAATAATATAAGCTCAGAGGAGAAGTCCAGGTTTACGTTTCACAGGTATACTGGACAAGAGAGAGCTTTAGGAATTCAAGAGAGGGGTCCAGTTCATCAGAATAGTCTTCAGTTCAGTTCAGTTCAGTCGCTCAGTCCTGTCCGACTCTTTGCGACCCCATGAATCGCAGCACGCCAGGCCTCCCATCTGGCGTGCTGCGATCCATGGGGTCGCAAAGAGTAGGACACGACTGAGTGACTGAATGGAACTGAACTGTTTACTAACTATACTAAGAGTCCTCATTATTTGTACTGTGCTGTGTGTGGAACACGTCACTGTCATTCCGTATGTATATTGCTTTATATGTTTTAGAAATTAAGTGACAAAATATAAAATTAGAATTTTGACTTCAGAATTAATTTGATTTTGAAAAAGGTTAGCCTTTATGAAAAATTGAAACACCTAATCATCAAAAGCATTAATTTTCAGTTTTCTGAAGGCCCGGTCATAAGTACGGAATACTGTGGATTATTCCAGGGGCTCCCCAAAGCCTTCACATTAAATCTCCATGTCGTTAGTTTGGATCACCGGGTCATTTATGATTTGGCCTCCTTGCCTACTTGTTTCCAGTGTGTCCTGCCACCCAATCATATGCATCTACTTACTGTTCTTGGATGAAGTCAGCTCTTTCTCCCCTTAGCTCATTTATACTTCCTGTTCTCGCTGCCTGGAACTTCCCCACCTCTCCATCCCACTTCTCCTCACCCTCTTTCCCACCCTAAGACTCTTCCAGTTGTTCCTTTCTGTCTTTGAACACTCCACGGAGTGTTACCACGTCCAGAAAGTGTTCCTGAATCCCATTTGATGTAATTCTCTTTCGTCTGTGCTCCTGCACACCTTGGGCCTATTTTCATCATATACGCTTCTTCAGTGATTACTATTTATGTTTATGTTCCCTTGAGGACAGAGGCCATATCTTATTCGACTTGTACCAATGAGAACACATGATGTGGCCTGGAGCCGATGCTTCATAAACCCTACAGCGAGTGACAGGGTGTGAGATGCAGGTATTGCCTAGTCAGTTTCTGCTGAACTTTCTAGGGGGTTTGAAGCTGCAAGGAGCGCTGTCATGTCAGTCTGAGAATCTGGGCACACGAGGGGGAATGGAGGGTGGTGCCAAGAACTTTAGCAACTGACTGGACGGTGTGCACCTTGTCGGGGAGCTCTGGTGGTCTGCCGCAGTACCCAACCTGGGACTCTTTCCACGCCAGGATTTATTCAGGTTCCTTGGGCTGGAAGCTTCCTCTCTATGAGTCCTGCTTCCCACAGCTAAGAAGATTCTCTGTGCAGGAGAGCGCGGGCTCATTCCTTGTGCTAATGGAGTTCTCTGAACTCCTGTGTTCCCAGTGGGTGCTCTCATTTCTCTTCTCCCCTGGGGAGCTGGTGGCCTTCGTTCAAGCTCCTGCTCTGCACAGCTTGCCTCCTCCCCGCACCTTCCACCTGAGCCGCTGATGGGCCTCCCGTGGATCAGCACCTGAGACCTGCTGGGCCTGGTGTGGCTTGCCGAGCTGGAGCTCAGAGCTCTCTGGGGGTTTACTGCCTCCCCAGCCCACAGGCCTCCCGCGGCTTAGCATCTAGGCGGTTGACACACCTCCTGTGGTGTCAGCTAGGGAGCAGCTTGAGCATCTTCTGTTTGCTGGGAAATCATTTCAGAGGTTACCTTTTCTCATTTGCATAGTGTGAATGCACCTGGTTTTGTTTCTTTTCTTTTCTTTGGTGAAACTATAAAAGGAAGAGGGTATATAAGAAAATGTCAACACTTGCTTATAGCTGTGACATTGGCTACAGCAAAGGGGCCCAAGTTTTGCCGTTTGGCAACCAGTTTAGGCCTTTATCATAACGGTGGTGAGGAAATATTGTGACTGGGGAAATAGGAGTAGGAGTAGATCCAGTGTCTTTCCGTATCCTGGTGTATGTAGCAATACTTGGTGTGTATTTAATGATATCTTACAAGTCTGAATGAATTAAAAAGGCTTCCCACTCATTTTAAATTATCTCATTCATCTGGAAATGCCACTTCAGAGGAGGCTTTCGGCAGAGCAAGCTGGCCTTGCAGTTCAAGTAGAAAGGGAAGGAAACAGTTAAAGGGCTTTAAACTGTTAACGAGGGCTTTTCCATTTTTCTGGGAAAGCAGCAGTTTGCATGGAAATCACCGCTTTTATACATTAAGTATGGTTATGAGTCTCTTCTCTAAAGCTGTGTGAGAAACGTGGACTTTTTTCTCCAAGGGAGCTAGGTCCATAGGAGAATGAGGACCAAAGAGGCATGTAGTTTCATGCCAAGGTTTTCCAGGTAACAAAGAAAAGAGAGCGAGAGAGACTGGTCGGTACTCAGAAAATAGTGGATTTTATTGATAGAGTTTTGCCATACCATGCTTACGTCAGGGTTTCCCTGATAACTCAGTTGGTAAAGAATCCACTTGCAATGCAGGAGACCCCAGTTCGATTCCTGAGTTAGGAAGAGCTGCTGGAGAAGGGATGGGCTACCCACTCCAGTATTCTTGGGCTTCCCTGGTGGGTCGACTGGTAAAGAATCTGCCTGCAATGTGGGAGACCGGGGTTTGATCCCTAGGTTGGGAAGATCCCCTGGAGAAGGGAAAGGCTACCCACTCCAGTATTCTGTCCTGGAGAATTAGCCACATTCAGAGAGGACAACTTTAATGCCAGTTCTTAGAAATTCTCCTATTTCACTTTCTCTTCTTTTCCCATCCTAATTCCACCATAGCCCATCACAGGCAAACCCAAATCACATGACATAATAAGAACCATCTCAGCACCTCAGTGCCAAATGCTGGCCCTACCTTTACTAGGTCCCAGATTACTTGAATAATAGTAATCAGAGATGCTGGGTTAAAACCAGAAGGCCATGAAATATTATAGCAAAAATAATGCAGGAAATAGGAGAGATATTCAAATTTAATTTTTTGAGCCCCCAAAGGAATACATTATGTAAATATAAGGGGATTCAAACACATAACATGTCAAAGATATTTAGATCCTTCATTTGGTAACAGTAACAGTAATTACAATATTGTGTTAATAGTAGTGCTACTAGTAAAAATACCCTCATTTGTATAATAAGATAATAAAATGAGTTCAGTATTTTTATGTGCCAGTTAGCCAGTTATTGTGTTAATATTATTTTATCTCACTGGAACTTCACATTCTATGCATAAGGAAACCAAGATTGAGGCAGAGGTTCTTAACCTTTAGCATGCATGAGATCAACTGAGATGGTTATAAAATACTAATGATTGCCATTTTGAACCAATTAGCATGAAAATATGTCTTAAGTATTCATATAGACTTTAAAATATTAATAATACCTTGGAGATAACATATCTGTAAAAAAAAAATCTACTTCATCCTTTTAAATGACTACATACTATTCCAGAGAAGAAATGTAACATGATTTACTGAACTACTATGTTACTGATGAACTCAAGATTTTCCCTCCAATTTTTACGAGCAATACTATAGCAAAATTGCTCATACCTTATTTTATGAGTGGGCAAACTTCTCTGAGCTAGTTGATTTCCAGAGTCGAGTCCATAGCCCACCTACCCTTGAGATCACTCAGGCACACTCACTGACTTTCAGTCTTTTGAATGTATGGCACTTTCCCTCACTTCATTCTTTTCATATGTACTCCTTTCTCTGTCCAGAGCACTCTATCCCCATGATATTTTGCAATTTTCTTTCTTAGCACTATTTTGTGCCTATGTAGTTATTTGTGTGATTATGTTTAGATGTGCATTTCCTCCACAAAAACTTAAGTTGCATGAGACCAAGGCCTTTGTCTCTTTGCTCACCAAATAATGAAGTGACGCATAGAGCAAACACTCACAAATATATATCAGGTGTAAAAAAACAAATGATAGCTAAACTTTTTATGCCTGGAAGTGCAGGCACTGTAATACTTTTATGTTATTCCACCTAATTAGGTAGTATTCCATCTAACCCTTACTGTTGCCTCCATGAAGTATTATTTCTCTTATTTTGCATGTGGGGAACAGAAAATCAGAGAAATCTAAGCAATTTTCCTGAGGAATGGCTTATTTGGGATTCAAATTCAGGTGTCTCTGAATTCTAATTAGGTGACCATTACACTGTACCTGTTAGCTTCTTGGACTAATAACAATAGATGGATAGACAGTGTTCTTGTCCTACATTAGCTCTTTATTGAGGCTTTATTGGGACTTATTTTGGAAGCACACAACATTAAATAGATATAATTTATTAGAATTTACCAAGAAATTCTTAAAGGCTTTGGGAATTTTTAAAATATATTACAATGGAAAATATGGATTGAGGACAATGAACACCTCTAAAGAAGGTTAAGTGCAGAAGAATTGATGCTTTTGAACTGTGGTGCTGGAGAAGATTTTTGAGAGTCCCTTAGACTGCAAGAGCTCAAACCAGTCAATCCTAAAGGAAATCAACCCTGAATATTTGTTGGAAGAACTGATGCTGAAACTGAAGCTCCAGTACCTTGGCCACCTGATGCAAGGACCTGATTCATTGGAAAAAAACTCTGATCCTGGGAAAGACTGAGGGCAGGAGGGAAAGGGGACAACAGAGAATAAGATGGTTGGATGGCATCACCAACTCAGTGGGCATGAGTTTGAGAAGACTCTGGGAGATATGAAGGACAGGGAAGCCTGGTGTGCTGCAGTACATAGGGTTGCAAAGAGTTGGACATGACTTAGCAACTGAACAACAGCATAAACACTGTTTGAATTTAGGAATGAAAATATAGACTAGTTTGCTCAAAAGTTATAAATTCAGTTGCAATACGTTAAAATGTAGAATAGAGATTGTTTACTTAATATTTATTAGTCAAGTACTATATTCTAAGTTTTCTTTTAAGCATCAGTTATGTATTTATTAAATAATACATATGGTTTTAAAAACAAATAGAGATAAGCATTTTATTTTAAAGGGATTTAGTGATGTTTTGGAGAGTTCCCCTCCCCCTGCCAGTTAGAAGAAATAATTGAAAGCTTGAGAAAAGATAATCAATAATATTAAAGAAAAATAAAGAATCTCATAGTTTTCTGGATGCATTGCTCTTTCTAGTGTAAAGCAGAGACAAAAAGAGAAGATTTATTTTCTATAAAGAGCTCATAGGGGAAATAAACTCATTGAGTATAATGTTTGCTACATGCCTAAACAGCCTCATTCAGGAGTGAATCACTTATTTTATAGATCGTCATGTTTTTTTTTCTTCAGGATTAAATTATGAAAACATATTTAATTACTAGAAGTTGGTTTCATTATTTTTCTTAGGGAAACAAATCAAAACAAAAGCCCACACGGGAAAATAAATTTGGTGCCTCATTTGGCTTTAATGCTAACTGTTGCATATATTAATAAAAACTTAATAATTGAGTTACCTGAGATTTACAAGTTTATGCCTCTTCACATATGAATGCATCATTTACTACAAGAGTTGGAGAGGAATTAAATCACAAAACTTCAGGTTAATATAGATTCATTAATGATATATTGAGGTCAATAGAGTTATGTGTATAAAGCCAAACTCTAGTTTAATACCTGACCTCACATTTATCAAAAACTCTTCTCTTTTAGGCCTTCTGGGGATTGCAAGGCCTAGGTTTTGCTGTTGTTGTCTTGTTTGCTTGTCTTTTTGGGTCTTGAGTCCTCTGAGCTATCAGAACCCCATCAACGTTGTTTCAAATAGTAACACCAGTGACCAGGGGCATGCAGATATCCTTGAGATCCTGTTTCATTTTTTTGGATAAATACCCAGAAGTGGGATTGTTGGATTATGTGGTGGGTCTAGTTTTAAGTTTTGAGGAACTGCCATACTGTTTTCTGTAGCGGCTATACCAATTTACATTCCCACCAACTGTGGACTAGAGTCCCTTCTTCAATTTCTTGGTGGTGGTGATTTAGTTGCTAAGTCGTGTCTGACTCTTGTAACCCCATGGACTATAGCCTGCCAGGCTCCTCTGTCCATGGGATTCTCCAGGCAAGAGTACTGGAGTGGGTTGCCATTTCCTTCTGTGATTTCTTACCAACACTTTTAAATCTTTTTTCTTGTTAAAAGCCATGCTAAGCATTGTGAGGTGATATCTTGTAGTTCCCTAGTAATTAGTGATGTTGAACACATTTTCTTTCTCTTTATTTGTAATTTTAAAAATTTATTTATTTTTGGCCCCGAGGTGGTGATTTAGTTGCTAAGTCGTGTCTGACTCTTGTAACCCCATGGACTATAGCCTGCCAGGCTCCTCTGTCCATGGGATTCTCCAGGCAAGAGTACTGGAGTGGGTTGCCATTTCCTTCTGTGATTTCTTACCAACACTTTTAAATCTTTTTTCTTGTTAAAAGCCATGCTAAGCATTGTGAGGTGATATCTTGTAGTTCCCTAGTAATTAGTGATGTTGAACACATTTTCTTTCTCTTTATTTGTAATTTTAAAAATTTATTTATTTTTGGCCCCGCTGGGTCTTTGTTGCTGGGCTTTTCTCTGGCTGTGGTGCACGAGCTTCTCATTGTGGTGGCTTCTCTCGTGGAGCACCGACTCTGGGGCATGCGGGTTTCAGTAGCCGTGGTGCCTGGGCTCAGCAGTTGCAGCTCCTGGCTCTAGAGCACAGGCTCAGTAGTTGCGGTGCACGGGCTTGGTTGCTTTGTGGCAAGTGGGATTTTCCTGGACCAGGGATAGAACCCATGTCTCTTGCATTAGAAGGCGGATTCTTTACCACTGAGCCACCAGGAAAGCCCTGCATATTTTCATATATTTATCGTCTGTCTTTTTTTCTTTGGGTGAAATGTCTACTCAGTTCCTTTGTCCATCTTTTAATTTAGTGGTTGCTGGACGAGAAAGATGGGAAAATGAAGAGATACTAGTCAAAAGGTACTAGGTACAGTTATGCACGATAAATAAATCCTAGGGAACTGCTGTACAACAAAATGCCTATAGCAAGCAGTACTGTGTTCTGTACTTAAAATTTGCTAAGACAGGAGATCTTATGTTGTAGTCTTATTTCAAACTAAGAATTAATTAAAAGGCTTAATTAAATAGTTAAAAGAAACTTTTGGAGAGAATGGATAGGTTTCTGGCCTAGATTGTAGTGATGTTATATGGGTATATGCGTGCGTGCATGCTCAGTAACTTAGTCATACCAAGTCTTTGTGACTCCATGAACTGTAGTGGGCCAGGCTTCTCCATCCATGGGATTCTCCAGGCAATACTGGAGTGGGTTTTCATTTCCTTCTCCAGGGGCATGAATATATGTGCGTCTCTAAACTCATTAAGTTTCATACAGGAAATATATACAGCTTTTGAATGTCAATTATACATCAATTTTAAAAAATATTGTTATCTTTTAAAAAGGCAATACCAAGCTGGCTGCTCTGAATTCTTTGAAGCCTAATGGAGAGAATGGAGGCATAACAGCATCTCAAGATTAAAAAAACAAAACAAAACAAAGAAAGCCTGGAATGAGAAAAGGCACAGATTCTTTTCTATTTCTATAAAAACAGCAGCACCTTCTGGTATTTCCCTTTCAGAATTCGGGCTTTAGAGGACTGATCTGATACAGTTGGTAATTTTACTTAAAGACCTTCCTATTAAATAGATTCAAACTATTTTTGAAGAACAGATGGTATAGACTAGAGGAAGAGATAAACACTGTATGTTAAACATTTTATTGATCAATTAAAATATCATAATTTAAAATGTTGATTCTACTGTGGGAATTATGCATGTCTGTCTGTGATGGAGAAAGACACTGAGATGGTGTATGTAGGGAGTGGGATGGGAATTTATTGTCCAAAGTTGAAATTGGACTCTTCCCATGAGGTGCGAACTAAATGAGCAGCCTCCCACCGCCCCCACCCCATTCCAAACACACATCCACCAGACAGGCAGATGGCTCTTCTTCAAGGTGTAAGGAAGCTGGCTTTCAGTCTTGAATTATGTGCCTCGGGGTGCTTTGAAAACTGCCTATTTTTAAGATCAGTTTGAAAAAAATGATAGAGCAGAATAAAGAAACCACCTGTGTGGATTTGAAGAAAAAGTCAAGCTATAAAGTTAGCAGCTCTTTGCAAAGAATATAGTTATAGAAAAACTGCATCCTTATCTTCTAGCACTTCTTTGTTCAGCTTTTTCTACAAGAGCATGAATTCTTTATAAATAAATATAGCATCTCTGTAAATTAGACTATTTGACATTAATTTTCATTAATATTAACCTTTCATTCCTATGAATTACTTATGTGTAACAGTTTCCATTCCATTATAAACATACTTTTGTTGGATGTTTGCATAATTGTGAGAGATAGAATATTTGGGTAAATTGTGAGATCACCAAAAGCTAACCAACTATAAAGGAGATAAAACATCACCAATCATTGTGTACATATGTATATCTAAGTATCTAAAATAGTTACTTTAGAGACAGAAACATTCTTTTCTTTTTCAAAAAGGAAGATTGGATCATTTAATAGTGATTGAAATGGTATTGAAACTTACTTTTCCATTGGTTCACATATTTATGAGAAAGTATTGGAGCTAAGACTGAATATAGAAATAAACTTGTTAATTATGGAAGGTGCAGGAAAATAGCAAGCCTGCAAATAGCCTTGTATATTCTACTCTGCCCTTGTGTGCCGTGACTTTCCCCTTGATGTCAGAGCCCTGTCCAAAGCTGGTGTAGGCTGTGTTCCTGACAGCAGCAGGGTTGTGGTGGAAACTGTCTTCACCACCCAAGTTATGGGCCTGATACAATGAATCCCACACAAGCAGTGGGTCTGCCTGCCCCCAGTTGTGCTCCATTTTATTCTCAGGATCTGTGTCCTTTGCCCTTGGTCTTTTTCTACAGGATTAGATGAATGTCAAACCCTTGAAATGCTACACAATGGTGACCTTGATTCTCTGACTTTGCTGGGGGAAAAATTGAGTTTAAATCTAGAGTTAAATTATATGCAATGTTATGGTAGTCAGGTCATTCCTGATACAAAAGAAGACTTCCCCTGCCATTAGAGATATCTGCCTTTTGATTTGGCTCAAGCTTTCTGGTCTTAAGGGTAGCTATGCATTTACAGAAGATGAATGCTTTTTTTTTTTTTTTTTGTAGTTGCTTTGCCTTTGATACATGGGGAAAGTTGGGTAATTCTTTCTTAGTATTAATTTTCCAGATATTATTTATAAAGGTTTATCCTTCTGTTGTCAAAATACAACCCTTTTAGGGGTAAAAAAAACCCCAAGCACTGCTTGGAGAAAAAATACTGGAATAAAGATGGCGGGATGGTTAGTGTTTGATGGATGAACAAGTGGAAAGAGGGTGTAATTCGGAACCAAGAGGCACTACCCCATGGCTGGTCCTGAGCTCCTTTGGGGGCAAAGCAGTCTTTAATTACATCTGGTACTCATTAATTCTTTTTGGAGTCTCTTTCCAGATCTGTTCCCCCATCAGCCTCCCATCGAGCAACAGAAATTCCAGATGGTTCCCTCCATATGCCAGTGCTCATTCTCTTAAGTAGGATAGATTGGTCACTGACAGAGCAGGATGCAGGAGCACTGGCCAAGTCAAGCCAAGGTGAAAGCACTGGGCCACAGTTACATTAGAGGTGATCCATCATTCATGTTTCTAAATGTGTTATATGCTTAACTGCTTCTGGATGTTTTCTCTAAAACACCTTGAGTAATTTCCTGGAAAGATGGTACTTCTAGACAACGTGGCATATTGATCCTAACTGTCTACACCTGGAGCAGAGAGAGATCCTCTAGAAGCTGTCATTATAGCTAAGACTCGTTTTGGACCTGATCTGCTCTGGAGCCTACTTTAGGATGATTTTTTGTTTGTTTGGATCAATTGCAATGCCAACTGTCATGTCTGTTATTGTAATGCAAAGAGAATTGATTGATACAAGTCTTTATAAGTCATAGGTTTATTTCATCTTTGCAGAATTTTGTTGTAATAGGCACACGGACAGACTTTCCATTTTGAAGTTTTGAGAATGAAGATGAGGTCAATCTCCATATAATAAAAAATACGTTGTTTCAAGTATATTGCCTTGTGTTTATTTCTCTGTCTTCATCTGATGATGGGAAACATGTCTGACTCATCTTTGAATTCTCACCACCCAGCAAGATGTGGCACATATTGAGGAAGGAAAGGAAGCAAGAAAAAAGTGTGACTAGATGGATCCAGGAAATTTCAAAGTGTAGTTGGCACTGAAAGAAAAAGAATAGTGTTTCTACTCTTGTCTTCATCTTATTTGCTTCTAATGGCTGCTGGATTTTACATGTACGTGTTTATGTGTGTGTGTGCGCGCACATTCTTTGGTGGTGTTTTTTGAGCACCTACCAAAGTCTGGGTATTGTTCTATGTGCTCAGCAACTCAATGTGACAGTGACAGGTATAGTCTATGTTGTCATAGAGCTTGTAATCGTTAGGCTAACTGTGCTTTGTGGGCAATTTATTGGTTTATTTGGAATTTAAGACAATTAGGAAAAATGTCTTCTAAGGGGAAATGTGATAAAGACCAAAGGGAAGATTTTAAATTCCATGTAATTTTCAGATTTTAACTGAAAAGTATATTCAAAAGAGGCCTAATATCATCTTGTGTATGTGTGTGTGAGTATTTTGTGGATGAGAGAAAACATTTATTGAAGAAGTTAAGTTACTTTGTACAATCAGGTTCAATAGTCAAACACTGGTAGAATGGGCCACAGACTGGAAGAGATAAAGGTTATTTGTATCGAACTATTATATTTAAATGTGTTTGCTTGAAGTAATTTCTGTCTTGCTTTTGAAGTCACATTAAAGTTATGAACTGACAAAATGTATGTGAAACCTATAACATTCTCTAGATATTTCACTCTTTTGTTTGAATGTGTGAAAAGGAGCAGATGTGAAATTGAAATACATGCTTATTTTCATCTGTTTAGTCTGCTTATTCATTTTACATCAGTCACTGATAAACTCTGGAAATTGAAGGTGTGTAGGGAACTCAGCGTATCTGAGTAACATTTATGGCACAGCTTTATCTTTGATGTCATAAGAAGCACTAGGGATTTCTTAAAAGGGGTGTTGTCTTCTCCCAAGGAATAACAGTGGGAGAGAAAGACATAATTATGTTGAGGATCAGCCCAGTGACAGCTCCTTCCTTATAAGCAATAATCATGTGTGTAATTATCATAAATTTTTTTTAATGCTGTGTGTTATAAGAAGGTCCAGGGTATCACTAGAGAGTGAAAGAGAGAATTTCCATAGAGGAATGGTGGATCTAATGTGGAGACTTAATAGCAGATCTAAAACTTTGTTGCTTCAGATGGATGAGTATATGGTGTGGATGCTGTTGGATCATCCTTACATCCTGAGAACCAGCATTCTGCTATTTAACTGAGACATGAGGAGAGGGAGAAGGTGTGTTCAGGAGAATTTAGGAATCAGGTCTAGAGATGTCACACTTCAACTCTGCCTATATTTTCTTGACTACCCTGAGTCACATGGCTTCATTTAATTGCAGAGGAGGGTGGAAAAAGTAGACTAACTATGAACCCAGGAATAAAAAGGGAAATGGTTGGTTTACAACCCTGCAGTGTCTGCCATAGGAAGATGCGGTGGTCTTATCCCTTGGCCAGAAGGCAGGGACCAGAGAAGTCAATTTGTGGGGCAGGGCCTTAAGAACAACAGGATGCATTGTTTCCTGGAATCAGATGTGAGATTATGTTTAAAAATTCCTTAAATATGAAACAGAAACACACTCACAGCCATAGAGAATAGACATGTAGTTAGCACGGGGGAGAGGAGGCAAGGGAGGGAAAGATTGGGAGTTAGGGATTGGCAGATGCAAACTACTATATATATATAGTGGATAAACAACAAGGCCCTGTTGTATAATAAAAGGGACTAGGGCTATATTTGATATCTTCTAATAACCTATAATGGAAAAGAATATGAAAAATCACAGATATATACGCCTAACTGAATTACTTTGCTGTATACCAGAATCTAACACAAGACTGTAAATCAACTATATTTCATTAAAATAAATTTCAGAAAATCCCTTCAAAGTCTTTGCATGTGTCAGTGATTATGGTATTAAGATATAAACAGAAACACTTATTTGATATCTTCAATTTGGGTTGAATTACTACTGAACTTCAGAAAGTAACACTTACTACTTTGGCACACATGAAGCATTTATTGTTTTAAAAGAGAATTTTTACTCATGTATTACTCTATTGTCACTTCCAAGCAAAAACCAATTTTTTTTTTCTCCGAAATTATATGGAAACTACTTTTAGAAACGTGAGATGAAAAATAATGGTTTCAAGTTGCCTCATGAACTCTGTGAGTTCATCCAGCTAATGAAAACAATATAAATAATATATTAAGTGCTTATTGAGCATATAACAGGCACTTGGTTTTCTTGGTGGGACTTGGGAATTGAGAGTGTCTTACTAATACTCTTCAGTACTTTATAGCTATTGATTGATTTAATCTTAACAAACATCCTATGAATGAAGAGATATTTTTATCATCATTCTCATTTTATAGATTAGAAAATTGAGGCACTGAGGAGTAAATAGTTGGTCCAGGCAGCTAGTCAGTAGCAGCTTATTCACAGCCAGAGAGTCTGACTTTTAGAGATCAAGGTCATAAAGTGTGGTTGTCTACCTTTCAAACACCAGAGCCTAGGGAGGGGCAGGAACAAAGAGTATGGAGCTTATCTGGACATCTGCATTAAAGCAGGCTTGGGGCAGGGTTAGAGTCATCAGCAATGCCTTTGGCCATGCCCCTTGGTTTGCAAAGCAGTGGAAGAATGTATTCATTCTTCTCTTTACCTCTGCCTCTTCAGGAAAGCCTAGCCTTTGCAACACTGTTTTTCCACTTCCTGCCCTTGACCTGGCCCAAGCAGCAAAGCAAGCAGCTCCTGAGCTGCCTGGGAAAGAACCCAGTATAAGTCACTGGAGGAGAGGAGGCAATTCTTGTCTTGGTTACATGTCTGAGCAATTTCTTTTCCTTCTGCAGACAGGACTGTCCTTGTGGATACTGATCTTCCGCCCCTCAGAGGCCTCTACGTGATGGGGACTCTAGAATTCCCTGTGGACAGAAGCAATGTTCTAAGCGTGGCCTGCATGCTCATTGCTGGTGGGGAGCTGAGAGTTGGTGAGTCAAGGGCAGCAGGACTGGGAGCAGAGGGCCTTGGGAGAGGATAGTGTCTCTAGCAGGTTGCTTAAGGGGGTCTGGGGAAGGCTGAGGCAAGGAGGAAGTTTACTAGCAAAAGTTCTCCCCAGCCAGTTTGGCCACAGAGGTGACATTTGTTGGTCACTCCTGTCACCCACTATCTACAGTCATCTGGCCCAAGGGTCCTCACACCCATTGCAGGGCTCTTTTTGCTCCCACTAGGCCACACATCCATTGTCCATTTAGTTCTCTGAGTGAGAATTCACCTGTGGCTCACTCTTTCAGAAGATCTTGTAGGATGGATTGGTTAGCCCTTGATCAACCAACCCAGAAGAGAATTTCAGTTGCTGCTGTAGTGCAGATCCTTCAGAGAACAGACCTGGGAGCCAAGCTGATGTGCTTGTCCTGGGACAGTAAAGAGAGAAAGCTGGGGAGAAGGCAAGCAACTCGCTTGTCTCCCACTGCCCCACAAACCCATTAACTCTTACAACTCCCTAGGAAGCTGATGGAAGGGCCAAAGATGCAGTGGAGCTAGGAGATGAGGGTCCTCCCCCTGGGAATTGAGAGGTGTTGCGGGAGAGGTGGATCTGGGGTGATGAGTTAACCGTCTGATACACTGAAGGGGTGAAAATGTTAGACAGTCATGTCTGACTCTTTGCGACCCTGTGAACTGTAGCCTGCCAGGCTCCTCTGTCCATGGATTCTCCAGGCAAGAATACTAGAGTGGGTAGTCAACTTAAAAATGTGGGTTGTCTATTTTATATATAGTATAGAGTAGTAGTATGTATGTATCAGTCTCAATCTCCCAATTTATTCCCATATCTTATCACTTGGTAACCATGTCTATTTTCTATATCTATGACTCCTGTTTTGTAAATAGTTCATTTGTACTCTTTTTTTTTTTTTTTTGAAGAATCACATGTAAGGATGGATATATATACTCAGTTCAGTTGCTCAGTCGTGTCCGACTTTTTGCGACCCCATGAATTACAGCTCGCCAGGCCTCCCTGTCCATCACCAACTCCCGGAGTTCACTCAGACTCGCGTCCATCGAGTCCGTGATGCCATCCAGCCATCTCATCCTCTGTCGTCCCCTTCTCCTCCTGCCCCCAGTCCCTCCCAGCATCAGGGTCTTTCCAATGAGTCAACTCTTCGTGTGAGGTGGCCAAAGTACTGGAGTTTCAGCTTTAGCATCAGTCCTTCCAATGAACACCCAGGACTGACTATACATAAAATAGGTAACTAATAAGAAACTGCTGTATAGCACAGAGAATTTTACTCAATACTTTGTAATGGCCTAGGTGAGAAAAGAATCTAAAAGAAAGAGTTCATTATTTGAATGAGAGGTAGAGGAAGCTGCATGGAGTTGATTGTCAGACAGCAGCATTAAATTGTGTGGTGACTGGGACAGACTCAGTACTGGGAAGGGCCTCTGGGAATAAATACCCAGATTTTACTCTCTGTCCTCCCCCATCTCCTGCTCATGCTACTGTTTAGTCAAACCCAACCTGAACACCAAGTCAAGGAGGGCTCACTGATGTCCTGTGTGTGGGTCAGCTGCATCCCAGAGCAGTGAGCTGAGGAGGGCAGTGTTTGGGAGTGAGGTTTGAATACACTCCATCACATTCACTGGTGGAGAATGGTTCTTCTGTTAAAGCAGCCAAATATTCAGCTTTATCCAGCTTCATCATTCCAACCGCACTGTCACCTCTAATTCTTACTGTTTTTACATGTGTGGCCTCAAATACAGATCTCTGTGTTGTACACTTGCATAAGAATTGCTTTGTTTTCACCTGGGTTTTAAGGGGACGTAAGCGCAATATTTTTACTCATCTCTATTTCAATCCATCTTTCCACAGTGAAGAAATTCTTTTGGCTCCTGATCTTTTCCTCCTGGATTGATGTCACTTGCTCATTGGTTTAATATTCTGTATCCTCATCCAGTTAACTGATTGAAATATTAACTAAAACTGAGCCTTGTTCCCATTACTGGAAAACTTATTTTAGGTTGACATCCTCAGTTGCTAAGAGAGGTCTTTTTTCATAAGTTTTTTTTTTCAGGTTTCTGAAGTCACTTATTACTGTAATTCAAACTTGCTGCCTGGAAATTTATACCTTAGATGAGAAGTGACATAGTTTCACTTTCCAGTTTTGACTTCACATTTCAAATCCTATTTTTAATTTTGCCCATTTCCAGCTACACTTTCATCTGTTACTAGACAATGGCATGTTCTTTTTCTCTCTGCTTGTCCATGTGTTCCAGGCCTAAAGGTTGATTATCCAAAAGGAACCCATCTGCCCAGTCCTGTGCGTATGATGCCTGAAGGGAGACTTTCAACCCATCTGTCCCATTCTACCACACCCTACAGAAATCCCGACATGAAATAGATAATAAGACTAGTTAGCAAAGAAACCAAATAGATGTGGGCATTGGCGCAGAGCACTGCCAGAGACGGTCTGCTATCTGATGCCATTTGATCCAAGTCCCAGCACTGTGGAATTATATTTCTTGGTGGTCTTGCTTTTAAGGCAACTGGTGCTGGCAAAAGGTACCAATTGACTTTTAGTAGGGTGGAATCATAATGTTAGCATTAGACGGGAAGTTTTAAGATCAAAGCTCTGCTTCGAGGGCTACAGCTGCATCACAAATGCCAAACTCAATTTCATTCTCTGTTCAGTGGTTGTCTCGTTAGTCTGATAAAACACTTAAGATAAGCTGAAAGTATTTCACTTGTTTGTCCACCCTATCATTCATCATGACTTTTGCTCACTGCCTACCATGTGCCAAGTTCCACAAGAGAGGTTGGATGCACAGACATAGAAGTCATGAGCCTGGCTTTCGAGAACTGTCTCAATAAAGCAGCAGAGACAAATAAAATCATAACTGAAAGTGTCACCTCTTCCAACGTGGCAAGGGATTAAAGATAAAAGAAGAGATCTGAAAAGACACATATTTGTGGACAAGCATTATATCTTCAGGAAATTGCAGAAAACGGGTATGTCTGGATTGTAGGATTTATAAAATGGTGGTAGCCAATGAAGCTTCTTGGCCTTATGCATTATGTTATAGAGTTTGGGTTTTCTCATGAAGGCAGCGCCCTGGCGCTGGATATTTTTAAGCAGGGAAGTGACATTATTAGATCCGATCTTAGAGCCATCACTTTCGGCAGTGCAGCGGATTACTGGAAGGGGCACAGTGAAAAGTGATAAGGCTATTAGGTGTTTCAGGAAAGAAACCGAAAGATCGAGTGAAGACACTGGAGCTAAAGAGGAAGAATGAATTAGGGAAGTACTGAGGAGGTAAAACATTCCTAGAATCAAGTGGCAATTTTGATGTGAGGTGAGGAGGTGATACTTCCTAGGTTTCAGGTTGGGAGATCTGGGTCCATGGTGAGGCTAGGACAAAACCTCCTTCCCATTACTTTTTAGTTGAGTGTGTGTCAAGTCACTTCAGTCATGTCCAACTCTTTGCGACCCTATGAATTGTAGACAACCAGGCTCCTCTATCCATGGGATTTTCCAGGCAAGAATACTGGTGTGGGTTGCTGTGCCCTCCTCCAGGGGATCTTCCTGACCCAAGGATAGAACCTGTGTCTCTTATATCTCCTGCATTGGCAGGTGGGTTCTTTACCACTGGTGCCACCTGAGAAGCCCTTTTAGTTGAGTGACTCTGGCAAATTACATGAGCTATTTCTGCCTCAGTTTTCTTATCTCTAAAATGGGAGCAAGAATAGTTATGCTTATTTTATCAAGTTTTATAGGAACTAAGTAAATTAATGGGGTCACAAAGAGTTGGACATAGCTTAGCAACTGAACAACAACAGCAACAACAATATTTATTTATTAAAGGCACCCTGTACACCTTTAGACACAAATGTCAAGTTTAAATTTCAGTGGGAAGTGTAGGTGGCAATATATAGAGGACAAATAGATTAATTAGAAAGCACAGAAGAGAGGACTGTGCTAAATATATATATTTGAGGGTCATCAGCCAAACATATGAAATCAAAGCTGTGAGACAGAGATGGCTTTTAAGGATAATGGAGGAAGCTGACCTCAGGAAAGAGAAAGGAAAATAAACAGCTATAAAGATAGATGGACAATGAAAAGAAAATAACGGCTTGAAACAAAAGGAGAGATTTGCAAGAAAGAGGGAGTGGTTAGTAGTATGAGATACAGCAGAAAGAATAAAATCAGGAAAGAAACTGACCGTCTTATTCCGGCCTTTAACTTCTTTATTTTTGTTGCTCTCTAGTCACTCAGTTGTGTCTGACTCTCTTGCAGCCCCACAGACTATAGCTTGCCAGGCTCCATGGGATTGCCCTGGCAAGAAACCTGCGCTGCATTGCCATTGCCTTCTCCAGGGGCTCTGCATAACCCAGGGACGGAACCTGCGTCTCCTGCGTTGGCAGGAGGATTCTTTATCCGCCACCAGGGAAGCCCTTTATTTTTTTTAACATGACTGTCAAATATACTTTTGACACAAAATGTTACTTTGCATGTTGAACAAAGAAAAAAATTTCCTGAAGGAGAGTAACTTCTAATAAGTTTAATGCCACTTATCTCTTCTTTAACAACTTCATGTTTTGGCTTAAAATATAGTCTTAAGTACAATCAAACAGATGCAATTTCATGTTTGAAAATAAACGGTTGTCTCTATTGAATGAGGTCATCAAACTTTTACATGCTTTCATGAGTAGCAAGCTTTCTATTGGGCGATAAAATGGAATGAATCAGTAGGTTTAAGGAGAAAGTAGATTTACCCCGTCTCCATCCCCTTCCTCCAGCCTTCCTTCACTTTCTCTTTCACTGAATGCCAACTCAGTGGCAAGCATTCTTCCGCTGACTTGAGTATTCAGCAGTGAGCCAGACAGATACAATTCCTTCTTGTACTCTTTTGCTGGGGGAAATAGACAATAAAATAGTAAAATAAGAGGGGACATAATTTTAGATGGCAATGCATGCTCTAAAGGAATCTAGATAGAGAAGTGAACTGAAGAGAGTGTTGGCGCCGTGGATTAGGTAGTCAGGGAACAACTTTCTGAAGAGTCAATGTGACTTGAGACCATGGAGACAACAAAGAGCTAGACTTGCAAAGATTTAAACAAAAAGTTTCAGACAGAAGGAAGACCTGGTGCAAAAGTCCTGAGGCAGCGCTCAGTTCAGTTCAGTCGCTCAGTCGTGTCCGACTCTTTGCGACCCCATGAATCGCAGCATGCCAGGC
>SJXQ01009962.1:0-43824 GCA_006408695.1 Aepyceros melampus
CTTTAAAAAATAATAATAAAAATAAAAACCAGCAAGCCACTGGTACCAGAACCAAAGGAAATATCACTGCCAACGATGATTGTGTGATGACCATCTCCATGTGGTGAAATTAAGGTTGGTTTTTATTTAGATCCTGCTGGCTTTCTGTATTTTTAAAATTTTCTACTATAAACACATGTCTTTTATAATTAGAAAAATATAAACATTGATAGAAAAAGGTTCCAGAATAGGATTCAAATGCAAATGATGACAAAGCCCACTCTCTACCACTCCTCATAGCCTCTCCCCTACATCCTTCTTTTACACCCTTATCTATTTTATTTTTATTTAATAAACAGGTAAATCAAGTTGAATGTGTGCCAAATATTTTAAGCATTTTAAAGGTATTAACTTACTTAAGGCTCACATCAACTCTGTGATGTGAGTTCATATTCTCTGAGAATATGTGTGGTTCATATTCTCATGCCACAGATGAGAAAGCTGAAGCACAGAAAAGTTAGGTAACTCGCCTAAGCTGGCACAGCTAACTAGTGGCAAAACTGGGATTCTTCCCCTGGCAGTCTGGCTCCAGAGTCTATGCTCTTAATTTCTCTGCTAAGCTGCCTAAACCTTCTACTTAAGATCAGTCCTCTCTGGTGCTCAAATTCTTTTCCAACCTGGCCAGGCCCCCATCGTCTGTGTCAGAGCAGGGCAGTTAGGCCAACAAGCATTTTTAATAAGAGAATGGCCTAGCCGGATTACTAGCATAATCAGCTCTAGCCTCAAAGCCGTGGATGAAAAGCTGCAGATGAAATCAACTCCCGTCAGTGTCTATGACGGTGAGAAATAAAAGATGTGATGGATCTTGCTGCCTGAGAAAAATGATCACCACAGAATCATTTCTCTCATCTCATCCAGCACAAACTTAAGTTCCTTGGAAATATTTTTGCTTCCTCAACTGGTCCCTGGTTTTCTATTTTTCTCAATGTTACCCGCTCAGCCCACTCCTCCCTGCCACCCACCCACATACACACAAGCCAGCCACATCCTTCTCTGTAAAGGGACTCCCCACACTGAGCCAGACAGCTGACCTGCCTAGACCCCAGATTTTCATCTGTAAATTCAGGAGTTTGAACTGAGGCTCTCCAATTAGAATGCCACCTGTCATTTGTGGAGGGAGTTGCAGTTTGTAAGCTACTTCCACATCCATTATCTCATTCTGTCCCTTAATGACCCTAGACAGTAGACACAAGAGGTAGATTACCATCAGTTTCCAGGTGAGGATACTAAGGTTTCTCTGTAGCTGAAAAGAAAACCCAGTTCCACTGATTAGAAGCTCAGGGGGCCTTCCTTTTCACTCTTCAGCATCCCTAAGGGTCCTTTCAAGTTCACAGTCTGTGTTTATACACCCACCTCCTAAGTCCCTGGCCTTCACTAGGGCAGCCCTCTTTGTAAGCTGAAGCTAGTTGCTGCAGCAACCTGACTCCCAGAGACATGTAAGAAATTCACCTGGTACCTAAAGTCTGCAGTAATGAAAGTTCTCCCTTTAAGTCTCATCCCCATAAGTCTGGACCATCAGAGCCAGCCTCTGAGACCATGAACAGATGCCAGCTTTGTTCTGGTTTTCTGGAAGTTGCATCTGGTTGGCCTCACCCCAGCCTGTTCCTTCCCTCCACAGCTGGTCATCATGGGGGACCACCAACCCGTGCGGGTGTTGGGCGGGGGCAGGTGGTGAGAGAACTGAAGGATTATCTGGATCCTGGATTGGCTCACCCTCTGGCTTTCATTTTTCTCTTTATGTATATGCAGGCTAAGTTGCTTTGGTCGTGTCCATCTCTTTTGCAACCCCAAGGATTGTAGCCTGCCAGGCTCTTCTATCAATGGGGGTTCTCCAGGCAAGAATACTGTAGTGAGTTGCTATTTCCTTCTCCAGGAGACCTTCCTGACTCAGAGATCAAACTGGCATCTCATGTCTCCTGCATTAGCAGGGAGTTCTTTACCACTAGCAACACCTTTATGTATATCTGATGTGCTATTTACATGTGTACTGTGTCATGCATATTTAGCCTTCCAGGGGGTCCTTACCTATATAACAGGAGTCCTTGGCTGAAGATGGAAAAAAGGGATGTGATTCAAAATGTAGGTCAGTATGAAGGCTTATAATACAAAAAGTTTAGGGCTAAAAGTTTGCACCCTAATTACAGCAAAAATAAACCCTACTTGCCTGAAACATTTCTAATTTACACCTGTTGTCCTGTTGTAATTTTTAATAGCAGTCTCTTTCACTCTCAAAGTTCCCTCCTTTGGGCAGTTATTATATGAATACACTATCTTTGATGTGAGATCAAAGACCACAAAACTACAGAATCTCTAAACAGAAAGGCATGCCAAAGACCTTTAAGCTCAACATCTCTTCCAGTGCTTGGAATCCCCTTTTAAACACAACAGACTTTAAGCTCTATTAAGCAGCCCATTTGGACTCACAGCTTCATAAAGATTTTTAAGTCACTTCATCTGCGTCTTTTTTGTCTCAGAAGTTCATAGAGTTAGTGTGTGGTACATTGTGGTAAGACATTTTTGTCTCCAGTAGATTCATGTTGAATACAAGATTGAGAAACAGGGATTAGTTCCCCTCTTATAAGTAAATTGGTCAAGATTCTACAAGCTAGGGACCTCCTGGTGGTGCAGTGGCTGTGACTCTGTGCTCCCAATGCAGGGTGCCCAGGTTCAATCCCTGTTCAGGGAGCTAGATCCCATATGCCACAGCTAAAAATTCTGCATATAGCAAAAAAGATCCCATTGCTACAAGTAAGACCCAGCACAGCCAAATATACAAATATTTTTTAAAGAAAGAGTCCACAAGCTAACATCCATCATGATGCTGGGAGGGATTGGGTGCAGGAGGAGAAGGGGACGACCGAGGATGAGATGGCTGGATGGCATCACTGACTTGATGGACATGAGTCTGAGTGAACTCCGGGAGTTGGTGGTGGACAGGAAGGCCTGGCGTGCTGCGATTCATGGGGTCACAAAGAGTAGGACACGACTGAGGAACTGAACTGAACTGAACTGAACTGTGACTCAGATGGTAAAGAATCTGCCTGCAGTGCAAGAGACCTGTGTTTGATCCCTGGATTGGGAAGATCCTGTGGAGGAGGGCATGACAACCCACTCCAGTACTCTTGCCTGGAGAATTCCCATGGACAGAGAAGCCTGGCGGGCCACAGTCCACGAGGTCGCAAAGAGTTGGACATGACTGAACAACTCAGCAGAGCACACTTTCTGGCCTCGAAGGAAGGCCCTGCATGTTGCTCCAGCAGTGTCCATGGCCTCCCACTTGGCCCACCTCCCCATTTCCTGCCTCTAGTTGGTACTTGTGGTGGGAAATCAAACACTGTCAAGGATAGCTCTCACCAGACAACCTCATGCCAGGCAACCTCTTCCACTATCTGTTGATTCCTGAAGAACACACTTCTTCAAAGAAGGGTAGAGACAGAGTGCCCTGCTGAAGAAATTCCATTACAACCTCCAGTCTACAAGTGTCTGCTTTGGACGCAGCCCAGATCTAACGTGAAATGACACTGGATGGTGAACAAAGTTATTAAATAATTTCAGTGTTCTCTTTTCTTTTGAGGGAAAGACAAGAGCTGAGAGAGAGAAGGAGAAAGGGGCCGTGGAGCAGCTCTGTCGCCTTAGAGTGACTCTGCTATGGCCCCATTTCCTGCCTGGGCTATCTTCTGTGAAGACACTTCAAAGGTTCTGGGAGACAGATGCTCTTGTGAATGGACCTAGTGCGTAGCTGAAAGTCTGGGGAGAATGACGAAGCATTTCTCATGCCCCGTGGGCTGGGAAGTGCTTCACAGCTGCGTGGCAGATATGAGTGGGCAGAGCTGCTGAGGACCAGCCCCAGAGGAGGTGGCCAACTCTCCACGGATGACTGTAGTGGCGGCTTGCAGAGGTTCACAGGTGAGGCCAAGGTTGGGGGTGATGGGAAACCAGCATCACCCCATAAAGTCAATTTGCTTAATTTAAAAAATTGATTCACTATTTTTACTTAGCCTTCCTTAAGCCAGAGGAAACTACGAGCAAAGCAAGAGTGAATTGAAACACTGCCAGCCACGAAGTTGAAGTTCAGCTGTGGGTGTGCAAGTTCATGTGTGTGCAGGTGCTCCCATGTTCCTCTTATACTGTTTCTACTCATGCTTCTAGCTTGCCTACCACAGGCTTGGTCCCCGTCCGGATGGAGCGTACAGTGTCAGGGACTCTGTAGGCTCACTTCCTTAACTCTAGCTTTTGAGGCAATGTGGGCTACTGGAAAGAGACAGAAGAGCTCAGCAGCGTGTTCAAGCTCTTTCACACCTATTAGGATCTCAGGTAGGATTTTCCAAAGTACAGGCCTTGTAGTATCATGCGGTGAAGATATTTTGCTTTAATTGTTTTGTAACTATTTAATGTGTGAGTAACCCAATGTATTCCAGCTTCCCAGGTGGCACAGTGGTAAAGTCAGCCTGCCAATACACAGGACGCAGCAGACACGGGTTCAACCCTGGGTTGGCAAATCCCTGGGAGCAGGAAATGGCAATCTGCTCTGTATTCTTGCCTGGAAAATTCCATGGGCAGAAGAGCCTGTCAGGCTAGTCTATGGGGTCACAAAGTGTCAGACATGACTTAGCAACTGAGTACACACGTGCACACACAAACACACACACACACACACCCTACTAGAGACAGTGTTTTCATGGATTTTATGGCTTAAGGAAGGCTAAGTAAAAATAGTGAATCAATTTTTTAAATTAAGCAAATCATAGTGGAGGTGGTACAAAGAAAAAGCAGAGATTGTGAAAAAACAATTAGAAGAACTGAGTTTTTCAAATCCCTGAGATAATGTGTGTGAAAATTAAAATGCATGGGGCCCATAGAAATAGAAGAGGGCAGAATTATCCCTCAGTGAACACTGGCTCCCTCATGCATTCAGACAACAATGAAGGAAACAACGATCTAGTAAAGAGTACTGCCCTGGCTGCATATGCCCTTTCAGACAGCTTAGCCGTCATTCAGAAGGCACTACATGTGTGCTGATGCCATGGGAAGCTGGCAAAGAGTTAGACCTAGTCCCTGGCCTAAAAAGAGTATAATTTAGTAGGAAAGAAAAGACAAGTGCACAAATAACTGTAAAATGGGATAAGCTCCAAAGAGGAGGTACAAAGTCCCCATAGGAGGTACTCAAAGGATGGATAAGTCACGCCTGTTGGACAAGGTCAAGAAAGACTTCATGGAGATTTGAGATAAGCCTGGAAAGATGGGTAGGATTTCAATGACCCAAAAAAGAGAGGGTGGTGGATAGAGGAGACATTCCAGGAAGGAGAAACACTTGAGCAATAGTATGAAGACTGGGAAGTGTGTCAGGATGATAAGTCCTTTCTATTTCGCTGAGATGTCAAATACAAACTAGGCAGAGGATGAGATGTTCAATTCAGTCGCTCAGTCATGTCCAACTCTTTGAGACCCCAGGGACTGCAGCACACTAGACTTCCTTGTCCATTACCAACTCACAGAGTTTACTCAAACTCACATCCATTGAGTTGGTGATGCCATCCAGCCATCTCATCCTCTGTTGTCCCCTTCTCCTCTCACCTTCAATCTTTCCCAGCATCAGGGTCTTTTCCAATAAGTAAGTTCTTTGCATCAGGTGGGAAAACTATTAGAGTTTCAGCTTCAACATCAGTCCTTCCAATGAACATCCAGGACTGATCTCCTTTAGGATGGACTGGTTGGATCTCCTTACAGTGCAAGGGACTCTCAAGAGTCTTCTTCAACACCACAGTTCAAAAGCATCAAGTCTTTGGCACTCTACTTTCTTTATAGCCCAACTCTTACATCCATACATGACTACTGGAAAAACCAAAGCTTTGACTAGATGGATCTTTGTTCTCAAAGTAATGTCTCTGCTTTATAATATGCTGTCTAGGTTGGTCATGAGTTTTCTTCCACGAAGCAAGTGTCTTTTAATTTCATGGCTGCAATCACCATCTGCACTGATTTTGGAGCCCCAAAATCAAAGTCTCTCATTGTTTCCCCATCTATTTGCCATGAAGTGATGGGACCGGATGCCACGATCTTAGTTTTCTGAATGTTAAGTTTTAAGTCAACTTTTTCACTGTCCTCTTTCACTTTCATCAAGATGCTCATTCGTTTCTCTTCACTTTCTGCCATAAGGGTGGTGTCATCTGCATAGCTGAGGTTATTGATATTTCTCCCAGCAATCTTGATTCCAGCTTGTGCTTCCTCCAGCCCAGCGTTTCTCATGAGATACTCTGCATATAAGTTAAATAAGCAGGGTGACAGTATACAGCCTTGATGTACTTCTTTCCCAATTTGGACCAGTCTGTTGTTTCATGTCCAGTTTGAATTGTGCTTCTTGACCTGCATACAGATTTCTCAGGAGGCAGGTCATTCTCATCTCTTTCAGAATTTTCTACAGTTTATTGTGACCCACACAAAGGTTTTGGCATGGTCAATAAAGTAAAAGTAGATGTTTTTCCAGAACTCTTTTGCTTTTTCAATGATCCAACGGATGTTAACAATTTGATCTCTGGTTCCTCTGCCTTTTCTAAAACCAGCTTGAACATATGGAAGTTCATGGTTCACGTACTGTTGAAGCCTGGCTTGTAGAATTTTGACCATTACTTTGTTAGCGTGTGAGATGAGTTCAATTGTGCGGTAGTTTGAACATTTTTTGGCATTGCCTTTCTTTGAGATTGGAATGAAAACTGATCTTTTCTAGTCCTGTGGCCACTGCTGAGTTTTCCAAATTTACTGGCATATTGAGTGCAGCACTCTCACAGCATCATCTTTCAGGATTTGAAATAGCTCCACTGGAATTCCATCACCTCCACTAGCTTTGTTTGTAGTGATGCTTTCTAAGGCCCACTTGACTTCACATTCCAAGATGTCTGGCTCTAGGTGAGTGATCACACCATCATGATTATCTGGGTCATGAAGATCTTTTTTGTACAGTTCTTCTGTGTATTCTTGCCACCTCTTCTTAATATCTTCTGCTTCTGTTAGGTCCAGACCATTTCTGTCCTTTATCGAGCCCATCTTTGCATGAAATATTCCCTTGGTATCTCTAATTTTCTTGAAGAAATCTCTAGTTTTGTCCATTCTATTGTTTTCCTCTATTTCTTTGCATTGATTGCTGAGGAAGGCTTTCTTATCTCTTCTTGCTATTCTTTGGAACTCTGTATTCAAATAAGTATATCTTTACTTTCTCCTTTGCCTTTTGCTTCTCTTCTTTTCGTAGCTATTTGTAAGGCCTCCTCAGACAACCTTTTTGCATTTCTTTTTCTTGAGGATGGGCTTGATCACTGCCTCCTGTACAATGTCACGAACCTCCGTCCATGTTCTTTAGGCACTCTATCAGATCGAATCCCTTGAATCTATTTCTCACTTCTACTGTAAGGGATTTGATTTAGGTCATATCTGAATAGTCTAGTGGTTTTCCCTAGTATTTTCAATTTAAGTCTGAATTTAACAATAAGGAGTTCATGATCTGAGCCACCATCAGCTCCTGGTGTTGTTTTTGATGACTAAGTATAGAGCTTCTCCATCTTTGGCTGCAAAGAATATAATCAGTCTGATTTTGATATTGACCATCTGGTAATATCCATGTGTAGAGTCTTCTCTTGTGTTATTGGAAGAGGGTGTTTGCTATGATCAGTGTGTTCTCTTGGCAAAACTCTGTTAGCCTTTGCCCTGCTTCATTTTGTACTCTAAGACCAAATATGCCTGTTACTCCAGGTATTTCTTGACTTCCTACTTTTGCATTCCAGTTCCTTATAATGAAAAGGACATTTTTAGGATGAGATGGGGTTGGAGTAAAATAGGTCTCGAAGAGCAGACATTGTACTTTGTTTAGTGGAAATAGTATTAGGAGTAATGGGAGAGTTTAAAACATGACTTGATCTGCACTAGAGGAAACTAAACTTGTAAAGGAACTGGAAGAAGAGGCTATTGTCACCCCAGCCTTAGTTACTGTGATTGACTAGTAGACGTGTAATAAAATGTGAGTTTGGAGGACCAAAACAATAACTTTTCATAAAAACTGTCTAGGGCCTGGAAATTGATTATAGGTAGAGAGATGAATAGGGAAGATCTAAGGAAAACTAGATAACTGGACCCCTCCTATTCTTCTGATATATATTAAAAATTCATTAATTATATTATAATAAATATATTAATATTATATAATACTATCTTACACATTATGTATGTATAAATATATGTATATCATAATATATAAAACATGTTCTGTAAATAATACATATATTACATATAATGAACCATTGCCATCTCATCTGTTTAATCTTGACTTTTTGCTGTGCTTGGATTTGCGTGTGTGAATGTGCAGATAGCAAACCACCTTTTTTCTTTTCCAAAATAAGGATCATCTTCTTGGTCTTCTATTCTTTTCGCCACCACCCCTTGTCTTTTCTCCTGAACACCCTTCTCTCTTGACGCTAATGTGGTCCCCAAAGGCATTTATCTATTATATCACTTACAGTTGTTTGTTTTGGCATACAACTTCAATATATACAATATTTATATATGTATTACAACACACATATATATTTGAAACAAATTTTGCGGATATGATTAAAGTTACAGACCCTGAGTAGGGAAGAATATCTTGGATCAGCCACGTGGGCCCAACCTTACACTTGAGTCCTTAAAAGTGGACTGCTGCTCAGTGCTCAGTTGTGTCTGACTCTGCAAATCTATGGACTGTAGCCAGCCAGGCTCCTCTGTCCATGGGATTTCCCAGGCAAGAATACTGGAGTGGGTTGCTATTTCCTCCCCCAAGGGATCTTCCTGACCCAGGGATAGAACCCACATTTCCTGCACTGCAGGCAGATTCTTTATCCTCTGAGCCATGGAGGAAAACCACTTCTTTTTCCCAATTGGGATCAGAGAGAGAGAGACTGAGGACAGAGACAGGGTCATGGAGATGTGATGTGGCTGGCTTTGGAGATGGAGGAACTTGGGCAGCCTATAGATATTGGAAAAGGCAAGGACACAAGTTCAACCCTAGAGCCTCCAGAAGGATGCAGCCATAGGGCATGCAGAAATGCTGCTGCCTGCCTGGCCTGCTTCCTCCACTACTAGGAGGCTAACAGCCTGAGGAAGTCACTCAAACTCTCTGAGTCCCCTTGGCCTCAGCTAAAATAGGAGTGATACCTTGTCACAGAGGGTCAGGAGGTTCAGTTAATCTCAAATCCTTTGTTCCTTGCTACTCATGCACAGGCCAGTCAGTAGGAAGTGTCAGGGCTTCTGCAAAATAGCTAATTCAACATCATTTTATCAGATCATGTTCCTTCTCTGTTCAAAACCTTTTGGAGGCTCTTCTTACTCATAAGCCATCCTAAAGACTTCCCCTGTTCTCCAAGCTTTGTCACAATCTGACCCCATTTCCACTCTGACCGTCTCTCTTTCTACTCTTCTTGCCAACTTTGCTCCAGTCATAATGGCCACTTTGCTGTTTGGGGGGCACACCAGGCAGCTTCCAGCCTCAGGACATTTGCACTTGTTTTCTCTTTCTAGAATCTGCTTCTCCCATAGCCATGTGGCTTTCTCCCTCAACTGCTTCAGATCTTCATTCAAATATTACTTTTCCCCCCTAATAACCTGACTTAACACTGCAGGACCCCCAACCATACACTCCTCAACCCCCTCCTTCATTTTAGATTCCTCCACAGCATTTTGTCTTTTCACATAACACATATTTTGTTTGTTTTGTTTACAACAATATACATTCCATTGGAAAGTAAGCTCTATGAGGGCTTTTCATGGGAGACATATAAGAGGTACATCGTAAACATTTGTTGGATAAGTCAGTGTGTTCATAAATCTGTAATCAAGAAATCAATATCAGCATTGTCTCCAGCTAAAGACCTCTCCTTTCACTTATGGATGAAAAAATGAAATCAAAAGAATGGTAATAGACCTGTCATTGAACAATGAAGCTGCAGCTAAGATCAAGTTGTTGACTAATCTTGCTGAGTCCAACTAGCTCCCAGGAGGAGTAGAAATGTGGTCAAGGGCCCAAGACCCAGCTTGTCTCCTGGACAGAGAGAACCCAGAGAGAACCAGCTTTCTGACTTCCCATCCTTCCTGGTTTCGACCAGTCTCTAAAAACCATAAGAACAGTTTGTCTCAGTATTTCAATACTTCCGCTTCCAGGCCAAGGAAAGAGCAGGAAGTGTGGGGGCGTGTGAAAATTTACAGAAAAGAATTAAACCCACTACACGTAAAGGACTCAAAGACTTCCTCTGTCACCTGTTAGAGCACACGAGCTTTAATGTGCTTTCACTGAGCCTAGGGGGACTGTTTGCAGGCAGAAAACCAAAATCCAAAGTGTGAGTGTTGATCCTTATTTATCCAACACAAACTTATTCCAGGACAACTCTGTCCCAGAAGAAGACAGATATGATCCTTGTCCAAGTGAGCTTACACTTCATGGCAGTGTAATGTTGGGAGGATAAACTCAGTTCAGGATCTACCGTCCCAGTAGCCAGGCTGAGTTTTCAAAAGTGTCCCCAAGGGGTGCCTTTGACTGTGAGGAGTTGTGCATAAGTTTTAAGGCAAGCTTTCGAATCAGGCCTATGAAGACTCCAGCCTTGGCTATGTTGCACTTACTAGCTAAATGTAAACTTCCTAAAGGAAGGGCTGTGTTTATTTCATTTACCACTCTATCCCCAGCACTTAGCATAGTGCCCAATACTTTTAACAAATGCTGCTTAAAAAAATTGAGCCTTCAGAGCCTTCATTTCCTCATTGGTAAACTGGGAGTATAAACCCCACTTCATGGAACTACATGAGTATAACACATCGAGCACGTTAAAGGCTTACACAGTGCCAGGTCCATGACAAGCATTCATATAGTGAACTGCCATTTGGGTAGCAAAGGTGATTCGATTGTTGAGGAGGTTTAGTTAGCACTGGGTAAATCCAAGCACATTCCTCTCTCTAAGGATTTGTTCAGTCTCAAACCCTGGACTAAGCAAGGGCTTGATTAGTTGGATTAAGGCGATCCGTTTCTGCTAGAAAAGTCTTGTTCAAATTGAGCCAGAAACTCTGGAAAGGGGAAGAGTGCGTTTTACATCCCAGCTGGTGGGGCGACTGGCAGCAGAACTGAAAGAGCATGACTCAGCACAGCCCGCACCGGGGGCTGAGGCCCCGCCCTCTCTGCTGTGGGCCTGGAGCGGGGAGGGGACTAGGTTCAACTGCACCTGATAAGTGGATTGCAACGAGCAAGAGGAGGCAGCTGGAACATTTTCCCAGCCATTCCTTGGTTAGACTCTCAAAGCCAAAAAAACAAAAAGGAAATAAAATGCTAAATGTCCTTTCCCTAACAACCTGTCTTCACATGCAGCACAGCTAAGTGTCCCTTGAAGTTCAGTAGTCCATTTCCTCAGTAGGGCTACAGGGCCACTGCCAATGTGCAGGGGTTTAATAAAGACCAAAGGTCTTTCTAGAAGCTGAAAACCCTAGGATTCCTTCACAGCTTTGGACGTTCAGCTCAGAATCTCCTTGGTTACCAGGAATGGGTCTCAGAGCTTCAAGCCGAGCCATACTTTCTGAAAAACTGTGCTCTTTCTAATACTTCTCATTATGGTGATACTATAAATGAGATCTCTTCCAGAAATAAAAACAAAGAGCCTCTAGATAGTTTGGCATCAAAAATAGCTTGATGCCAAAGATATTTGTGAAAGAGATCCACAGGAATAAGATAGGAACAAGCATTTCAGAAGTGCTTGATGATGCAGGTGGGTTTCCTGTGGTAGAAATGGGGAATGTCTTCTCAAAGAAACAGAAAATGCAATGACAATGATTTCAAGTAACCATCAGTATTAGTGGCTTTAGCCATTTATGTTACCTTTTCCTTATTTTAGACATCTAGCTTTCACTGCTCTAATAAACAGCAGCGATTTGATTAGCAAGGGTTAACAAGCTGAGCACTGAAGAACTGATGCTTTTGAACTATGGTGTGGGAGAAGACTCTTGAGAGTTCCTTGGACAGCAAGGAGATCCAACCAGTCCATCCTAAAGGAAATCAGTCCTGAATATTCATTGGAAGGACTAACGTTGAAACTGAAACTTCAATACTTTGGCTGCCTCATGCGAAGAACTGACTCATTGGAAAAGACCCTGATGCTGGGAAAGATTGAAGGCAGGAAGAGAATGGGATGACAGAGGATGAGATGGTTGGATGGCATCACTGACTCAATGGACATGGGTTTGCGTAGACTCCGGGAGTTGGTGATGGACAGGGAGGCCTGGCATGCTACAGTTCATGGGGTCGAGAAGAGTTGGACACTATTGAGTGACTGAACTGAACTGAACAGGTTCTTCTGATTTTTGCAAGGACTATGTGGTGGAGAAGACTCCTGAGTTCCACTTCTCTAAATAACCAACTATTCCTCAGCATCCTTCTGTAAAGCCACCACAGCTGTGGGGAGGAGAGACATTTCAGGAATAGCTCAGAGCAAAGTACAAATTGAAAAACTTCTCACAAAGCAAGCAGCATTCATCACCCCCTTCAGCCTTTGACTGAGGCCCTACTGTATACAACTCCCTGTGTTAGCTATTGGGAATACAGGGTGACTAAAGAATGGGGCCCCAGCCCTGTAAAAGGCCTCTAGGTACGCAGATAAATGCAGTGAAACATTGTGGGTGGTAACCAAAGCATATGAAAAGTGATGAGGTTGGGTGAGTCAGAATGCATCTTAAAGGATGATCAGGAATCTACCGACCCAAGACACAATGAAGCAGTGGAGCAGACACACGCTCTACTTCCTTCAGGGCTTTGCTTTATGGAGAAAAGCTGCCTGAATCATATAAAGGGACCCGCAGTTGCCTTCAGAAGGATACGGTGATGCGTCTTGTCTGAAGGTCATTATTTTTGCTTCTATAGCTAGAGAGAATTTTTCTCAGATGTCTCTTGGGTGAGCATCTCAGGCAGCTACTTCCGGGGCCATTGGTGCTGCAACTGGACAAGAAGAAAGGAGGGTGTGAACACAGCAATAGCTCTGCTGTGAGCAAGGTGACCTCACCCCTCCTCCCGACCTTAGGTTTGAAATTGAGAAACCCAGAGATGACCACAGCTTCAGGCCACTTCGTGCAAAAATGGGAAATGTCACTTATCAGGTCCTCCCCTGTGTCAAACCAGAATTGTCAGCCTATAGATTCGGGAACTAAGTGGCTTGATCATTTTGCACGTAAGCTGTAAGCATTGGTCCAAAGGAGACCCATGAGCAACAATTCAATTTAGAGTTCACTGAACCCTCTGGTTTGGGAAGGAAATTGCTGGTAATCAATTGCAGCAAGCACACAGGCTCAGGGCCAGGAAGAGAAAAATCACTTTAATGGGCAAAGCAGATGTTGCTAAACTCATTGCAAAAGTGAGATGGGCATGGAGCCAGGCCTTGCATGAGAGATGCTGATCTGTTCTTCTGAATGAAGAAAGCAGAGATACTCAAAAGAGGGTTTCTACAAGGGAAGCCAGAGGTCTGTGTCCCTATTAGCTTGAATAAAAGAAAATGCAGAGTGCTCAGGTGTCCCACACACCACAGGACTTAACGCTGTTAACATCTCATAAGGATTTTAAGCAAATCCAGAATACTAGCTAAAAACCACCAGGGGAGTCTTCATTCTGTTCTAAGATGGCTATGTGGTATAATGCAAAGAACATGGGCTTTTTTTTGGCATCAGACCTGTTTTTTCCATCAATTAGCTGATTCCACCATCAAGAACTTGTATGACCTTGGGCAAAATTCTTGCTGTTTCAGTCTCAGTTTTCTCAGCTGTGAAATGGGCCAGATCTGACTTAGCATCTGAGAACAGTAGTGAGCATTAATGCTGATGTCTGTAAAGTACCATAAAGAAACACAGTTAAGCAATAACCTGTTTTCAGAGCCCTGACAACTCTGATGCCATTAGGATGTAAGAGAATTGGTTCCTGGTGGATGGGGAGGTGGGAGAGGGGGAAACTCTGGTCATCTAGCTTTGCCGGTGCCTCTCAGTCATAGGTCACTTCACAGACCAAATGTTTCTTTGTATGTTTAGGTGGATAAAATATCTCTCAAACATTTAAGGGTTCAGAGAGTATACTGTCAAGACCCAAGGAAGGCCGTCATGTACACTAAAAATGTTTTCATAAAGTAGCTTCTACTCTAAGTCCCCTAAAAAAGAGTCAATTCTGAGTCCCCAAATTTGAAAGTTTCCTTCCTTATCTAATTCCCGCTCATTCTTTGAGGGTGAACCATACCCCTCCTCTGAGAATTATCACAGACTCACTATCTAACTTATTGCCCTATTTTTGACATTGCCTTTGCTTTTATCAGCTGATTTAAACCCCTCCCAGAACAAGATAGGTTCAATGTCAAATATACTCATTAAAAACTTTAAGCGCTACTTACTCAGCTCTTTGGTCTGCAATAGCTAACTGTCTCACATGACTCTTTACCTGAATCACGTTGATCTCCCCAAAATCTTTTGAACTTTCTGGAGTTCAGATATTGATCATAAACTATTTAACATCTCCAAACCAGAAGGCAGAAAGACCCAAGGGTTCCCTAATTTGACTAACTGTGTTTCCTCTTACCTTTTCTAAGCCTTACTTCTCTCTTCTGTAAACTGCAAATAATCACAGTGCCTTTCTCCTGGGGCTTATGTGAAGAGTTTATTAACTCAGTCCTGTACAGGGCTTCTCTGGAGGCTCAGATGGTAAAGAATCTGCTTGCGGTACAAGAGACCTGGGTTTGATCCCTGGGTGGAGAAGATCCCCTGGAGAAGGGAATGGCTACCCACTCCAGTATTCTTGCCTGGAGAATTCCATGGACAGAGGAGCCTGGCGAGTTACAGTCTGTGGTGTCACAGAGAGTCAGACAGGACTGAACGACTAACACTTTCACTTTTTCATCCAGGGCCTAGCACTGCTGTGTTAGCTGAGTGGAAACAGTCACTCTTCCAGAAGCTTCTTCACCCAGAAAGGCTAGCCCGTGGTGTAAATACCTAGAATATTGACTGCATTCACATCCTCTGAGATTTCCAAACTTCAGGCCATTTCCGGAAAGTGGCCCCTCTTCAGAAAGCTAAGTCCCACTGAAAACTGGTTTCCAAGTTGCCATCAGCTTTAGCATGTCCCTGATAAGTTAGCAAAGCTCCCAAGGGACTTTGGCAGTGAGTTTCTGGGAGCTGGTGAGAGAAGGATGTTTACCAGAGCGCAAAGGCCAGGTCCTGAGCAGAGAACATTTTGGCCCAGACAGATCTCAGAGAAGACATTTTTGCCAAGCACAGACTCCATTCTCAGGTTCTGAAGTCAGCATCAAAAACTAAACAAACCTTCCCGGGTTCACATTTGTTTACTTTTAGCAAAATGCAACTTCCTGTTTGAAAGGAAAAGGGGCAGTAAAGCTTTCTATAGCCTCTGGGACATAAAGTCTCCCTTCAAAACAATTGATCTGTTAGGCGTAAATGAATCAAACCCACACAATGGGGATCTCCGTTCCCCTCAAAATTTCACGTTTTAATAGGGAAAGTGCTCAGCAAACCAAAACACTTTTTTTCGACTATTGGCTCTTGAGGATTGTTTAGGCCGTTTCTTCTTCTGAGAGCAAGAAAAACAGACATTAGGAGAGAGCCAGGCTACATGTGCTGTGTCAGGAATGTCACTTAGGACACACTTGGGGGCTGAAAATTCGGCTACACAGAAGGACAGAAAGTTTAAGTTCCCACAGTCACTCAGACCACGTTCCCCAGCATGAAGAGAGAACAACTGGGTCTTTCATTAGATGACTGCGTCCCCAGCCACGCCCTCCAGGGTCCTGAAATTCTCTTGGACGGTCCCACGACCTGCACTTGGGTTTGAACACCCACCAACAGCCCCTCACAAATCCATCATAAGCCTTTTTACAAGGATTACTGACTCTGTATGTGAGGGGTGAGCAGAAGCATCTGAAATTAATTTTTAGAGCAGCTAGCAAAGTTAGCATAAACCTTGGGTTTATTTATAATCCAAGTGCTCTCTATAAATCTTGGGTCTTTGTGACATAAAATATTAAATTTGTAAAGACCTTCAAAATCATCGGGTCAACGCTTCCACACTCACCCATGCACAGACACATAAATAATACAGATGAAGAGGGAAGCAGTCTGGGGAAGCTTCTTCCCTGGGTTGTAAACTTCTTGCTCCTTAGAGCAAGAGCTATTCTACATATCTGTGTATTCTCCATCAGAGATCTATGAACCTAGGATGGGAAGAAAGTGGTCAATGAACAAGTGCTGGTCTGCAAAATCAGAGACAGCACACAGGCCTTCTGACTTTCAGCCTTGTGTGTTCCCCACAACCCCACCTGCTGCGTATCCACTAGACTGTAATCTCCTGGTGGGCTGGGGAGGTAGCTTACTATTCTTTTGGACCATCAAATCCTAGGCATTGAACTCTGCAAGCACTTGATAAAAGTATTTTGAATAAGTAAAGAATTAGTGACTGATTGAGTAGATAAGCACAAATATATGAATGAGATCCCTAAGCAACTTTTCAAGGGATTCCAACATTCTTCTTGAAAGGGGACATTCCTTCCTTCTCTAGGATGCTGGGGTTAAGGAGAAGTGGATTTGCACATGTTCTTTGGCCACCTCATTCGAAGGGTTGACTCATTGGAAAAGACCTTGATGCTGGGAGGGATTGGGGGCAGGAGGAGAAGGGGACGACCGAGGACGAGATGGCTGGATGGCATCACGGACTCAATGGACGTGAGTCTGAGTGAACTCCGGGAGTTGGTGATGGACAGAGAGGCCTGGCGTGCTGTGATTCATGGGGTTGCAAAGAGTCGGACATGACTGAGCAACTGAACTGAACTGAACTATGCCTCCTTTGAAGCTTTCCTCTTGGCTTAGATGATCATTAAAATGAGAGACAGCTATGACAGGAGATCTCACCCTCACTACAGTGCTGCCAGGACTCTTGCCACAAACCAAATCCATCATCGACTTCAACTTTTAACACAGGGACCCATCATGGGCCCATCTTGATCTCTCCCTCATCTTTGGCTCCCATCTGCTGAGCCATTTTACCTTCAGTCTCCCTACCAAAGTGAGCATCTCCAGGTTTGGAAACGTAATGAGGTCCAAACCCGGGCATGCTGTGGTCTCCAGCTAGAATATACTGTACTAACCGTGACCACTACCATTACCACCGTCACCTCAACCACTACTACCATCATCATTTTCACCACCAGCACCATCACTCACCACCATTTCCATTCAAAACCAACCTCCCTCCACCACCATCACTGCCCCTCCCCCACCACATCATCCAGTGACCACTACCTCTTTAAACTTGAAAAAAATGTCTTCTTCCTCTCTTAAGAGCCAGCTCAAATGGAACTTCCTAAATCCCTCCTGAATTTAGGGCCGAGTCCCTCTCTGAACTCCAAATGTCATTTTTTCTCAACTATGTAATTGCCATCAAGCACGTTGCCTTGTGGTTTATTCATTTGCATGTCCTTTCTAATAGCTCATACCCTCTGTTGGGCCCTAGACCCCTAACTCAAAGGAAGCTTTAGGGAGAGTCCAAACATAGATCTCAGAGCAATAAGGGTCAAGAAGAAGGAAATGTACAAGGACTGGTGGCACAAACTCTGAGGTGGGGTCCGCCTCCCCAGGCAAAGGCCAGAGGGTTTCAAGAGTTACTGACCTTGCCCCTAAGCAAAACTGTGGTCTGACAGTTTTTACAACCTGCCTCTTCTATCTTCTGGGTTTCTTGTTTCCATTCTAACAATCTGCAAACAAAATTACACAGCACCTGTTCAGAACCAAGATGGCAAGTATGTTGAGGAGATAAATAACCAGGCCTCTCTCACACAGGATTGGGATAGGGTAGGATAGGATTCTATGGGAAAGGTATTTGAAAGTCAAGGAATCCTCCAAGAGGAAGTAAGGTTTAGACTGTGTAAGGTAAGAAGAGAAGAGTCCATGACTAGGACAAAGTCCGTGATTTTTTGGTTTGTGAACATAAGAAGCTGATTACCATCGAGCTCCTTGAGCTTTCCTTTCCCACTGCCTGGAATGCTCTGGATGGCTTCTCTTTACCTAGGTCTCCACTCTGATGTCACCCCCACAGAGAAGCCTTCCAAAACCACTGAACCTAAAGAATCATTTGCAAACATACTAGCACAGTGTTTCTCAAACATTAACATGTGTAGAAATCCTAGAAAGATTGAGGAGAGAGGTCTTATTAAAATGCAGATTCAGATACAGTAGGTCTGGGGTGCTTCCTGAGCTTTTGCATTTTAATGAGCTTATCAGAGACGGGCTGGCAATCCAGGGATCATACTGGTAGCTCTAGCGTATCAACATGTCTGATTTCCTTTGTGTCATGATTTTCTGATTTCCTCCATAGTGCTTATCACAATATGAAACTATCTTGTTCATTGTTTCTATTGTTTTCACAAACACAGAAACCATCCCCACTGGAATATGAGTTTCATGAAATTAGGTATGTTTTTGTCTTCATACTACTGTATCTCTAGGACTTGGCATATAGTAATAGCATATCAAATATGAATGAATGAATGAATGACAGGAGTATGGCCTTCTAGCTCAGGGCTACACCTCTCCCACACCCTGCTGCTGCTGCTGCTAAGTTGCTTCAGTCATGTACAACTCTTTGCAACCCTATGGACCATAGTCTGCCAGACTCCTCTGTCCATTCTCCAAGCAAGAATACTGGAGTAGGTTGCTATGCCCTCCTCCAGGGGATCTTCCTGACCCAGGGATAAAACTTGTGTCTCTTAAGTCTCCTGCATTGGCAGGCAGGTTCCTTACCACTAGTACCACCTGGGAAGCCCCTCCTATTAAAGCAGGGCATCAGCACTTCACGCCAAACGCCACTGTGGGAAATCTTGAGACTCCACCAATGCCACCACTGTGGGTCAGCGTGTAGCCAGGGTTTCATGGTTCCTTCCTCTTTGTTTTACCCCAGCGTCCACCATGAGCTCATCCCAGCTCTAAGAACACGCTGTCCTTTCTCACTCAGCTTCCAATAAAAGACTTTGTTGTTTCTACTCAAAGCTACCCTCCCCATCTGAACCCTGCTTCAGTGGAATTCTTGGATTCTGCACTGTCTTTGCTTTAACCTGTCTGGCTTTTCCAAGGTCCTGGACTGACAACCAACCTGTGCTCTGATGTTACTCTTTAAAAAACTTCCCTCTGGTCAGATAATGAATCTCATTCTGCTGCTCAAGGAGACTTTCAATGAACGATTGAGCAAACTTTCTAAATTTTCATTTTTTCAAACTAGATTTCTTTCTCTCAACCCCCTCATTTTTCTCCCTGACTCCAGTGGGCACAGCATTTTGGAGCATCCCCTCAAGGTCAAGAGCCAGGCCTGGTATGGGGAATTCCAGAGGCAGACATGACTTCAGTCCCTGGAGACCATAGATCTCATCTCATCACAGAGGAAAGCAGCCTACACACACAAAGAGAAACAGCATCCCAATGAAACGTGTATAAAATGCCAGATGGGCGGTTCAGGACACCAGTGTGCCTTTCAGAAGGGAGATGGCCCCTACAAGCCCGCTTTGTTGACACTGCTTTGCCCTCCGATACTTCCCAGTGACCACTCCTTCTCAGTCGTTTTGCAGCAAGTCTTGCCTTCCTTGCCTCTCAGTGTTGAAATGCTCTGGGTTTAGCTATGGGCCTTTTCTCTTCCAAGTTTATACTTTTCTGCTCTGGGAAATCTCAGCTGCTTACATGACTTTAAGTACTATCTCTATACTGCCAACTGCCAGAGTTCTATCTCTATCCCAGACTCTTCTTTGAACAACTGGGTTGTACAATCAACTATTTGCTTAATAGAACCACATTGGGAAAAAAAAAAAAAAAAAAAGAACCACATTGATGTTTTACCAATATCTCGAGTTTAACATATCAAAACTGAAATCTTGGATTTCAACTCTCTCTCACATACACACACATACTAATGAATACCACCCTCAGTTAAATTCTATTCTTCACCTAGTTTTCCATTTAAAAAGTTGTTCAGGAAAACAAAATGATTAAAATTGTCTTTATTCTCCTTTCATGCTTCCCCTACATCCAAACTGAATTGGTTAGAAATTTAGTCATTTATTAAAAATTTAGTAATGTATAAATAATATGTAACTTGCATGTCCCCCCAGCCACTGTCCCCTCCCCCAGTATATTCTGCACAACCATGATAGAGTCTCCCCATAACTTCTTTGTTGGTGAAAGCCTATATTAATGCTTCATTTCACTTTTATAGTTTTCTGTGCTTTCCAAATTTTCTATAATAAACATGTATTGCTTTCATAATCAGAAAACAATAATTCTAAAATATTAAGTTGGTTAAAAGGGTAGAGATAATTTGTATCCTAGCCATGGGGTAATGCCAAGCTTGTGGGCTTTTCTTGTCTTTGATTTCTCTGAGAGATTTGTTGCTGTGAGTTTGGACTGAGTTTGGGGGTGCTGCAGCTGAAACAATCACAGAAGGAACTGCTAACTTTGAATTCAGTGAGTCCCGGTGCCTGACACTGAAAAGTCACGTTATCCTATATCTTTGGTTTCTTCATCAGTCAAAGAAGTTTTCTGACTCTCACATTAGCTCTCAGTGGTTTTCAAAGTGTGTTTCTTGGAGCTTTGTGGGGCTCTTTAGAAAAGGTGGGGACAAAGATTTGAGCTCCTCTACCTCTCCTTCCAGCAGCAAAAATCCACAATTACCTATTTCTCGTATCAGATTTTGGTGTAAGTTTTATATATTGGATTGCTGTTGTTGTTGTTATATCAGGCTTCCCTGGTAGCTCAGATGGTAAACAGTCTTCTTGCAATGAGGGAGACCTGGGTTTGATCCCTGGATTGGGAAGATCCCCTGGAGAAGAGCATGGCAACCCACTCCAGTATTGTTGCCTGGGTAATCCCCATGAACAGAGGAGCCTGGCAGGCTATAGACTGTGGGGTTGCAGAGTCAGGCACAACCCAGTGACTAAGCACACATTGTTGTTTATTTTGTTTTACTTTTAACACGAGAGAGGGGGGACTAATACAAGGTTGCAATTCACTTTTCTAAATAATTAAAAGTCAATTCCAGCTCTAACTTTTCATGATGATTCTAGTTCCCTTCTGGTAGAAATCAATACAGGCGTGAACTAGGCGCAACTTAAAACTCCTTTTGCTATGGGCCTCAAGGAACTTCCTAAAGATTCTCCAAGTATCAAGGTGTCCTAATGGAACAGCATATACCAGCTCAGCTACAGCAGTAAATGAATTAGGACAAAGAATTTAACCTCCCCATGTGGCGAGCCGGCTCACTAAGCGCAGGCGGCTGCGAGCAAGCCAGCTCACTAAGCACGGCCGAGAGGAGACACCCCGCGTCCGAGGTCAGGGGCAGCGGACGAGAGGAGCTACCCCGCGTCCGAGGCCAGTGGCGGCAGGGAGGAGACACCCCGTGTCCAAGGCCAGGGGTGGCAGCTGGGAGGAGCCACCAACCTCCGAGGCCAGAGCTGGCGGTCGGGAGGAGCAACCGGAGGAGTGATGACTGCGCAGGCACAGGAGGACCTAGAGGAGCTATCCCACGTTAAGGTCAGGAACAGTGGCGATAAGGAGATACCCCTCGTCCAAGGTAAGGTGCATGGCTGTGCTTTGCTGGAGCAGACGTGAAGAGATATCCCACGCCCAAGGGAAGAGAAACCCAAGTAAAATGGTAGGTGTTACAAGGGGGAATCAGAGGGCAGACACACTGAAACCATACTCACAGAAAACTAGTCAATCTAATCACACTAGGACCACAGCCTTGTCTAACTCTATGAAACCAAGCCATGCCTGTGGGGCAACCCAAGACGAGCAGATCATGGTGGGGAGGTCTGACAGAGTGTGGGCCACTGGAGAAGGGAATGGCAAACCACTTCAGTATTCTTGCCTTGAGAACCCCATGAACAGTATGAACAGGCAAAATGATAGGATACCAAAAGAGGAACTCCCCAGGTCTGTAGGTGCCCACTATGCTACTGGAGATCAGTGGAGAAATAACTCCAGAAAGAATGAAGGGATGGAGCCAAAGCAAAAACAATATCCAGCTGTCAATGTGACTGGTGATAGATGTAAGATCTGATGCTGTAAAGAGCAGTATTGCATAGGAACCTGGAATCTCAGATCCATGAATCAAGGCAAATTGGAAGTGGTCAAACAAGAGAAGGCAAGGGTGAACGTCAACATTCTAGGAATCAGCAAACTAAAATGGACTAGAATGGGTGAATTTAACTCAGAAGACCATTATATCTACTACTGCGAGCAGGAATCCCTCAGAAGAAATGGAGTAACCATCATGGTCAACAAAAGAGTCTGAAATGCAGTACTTGGATGCAATCTCAAAAACGACAGAATGATCTCTGTCCGTCTCCAAGGCAAACCATTCAATATCACAGTTATACAAGTCTATGCCCCAACCAGTAATGCTGAGGAAATTGAAGTTGAACGTTTTCATGAAGACCTATAAGATCTTTTAGAACTGACACCCAAAAAAGATGTCCTTTTCATTATAGGAGACTGGAATGCAAAAGTAGGAAGTCAAGAAATACCTGGAGCAACAGGCAAATTTGGCCTTGGAATGCGGAATGAAGCAGGGCAAAGACTAATAGAGTTTTGCCAAGAAAATTAATGCAAAAAAATAAAGGAAAACAATAGAATGGGAAAGGATAGCGGTCTCTTCAAGAAAATTAAAGATACCAAGGGAATGTTTTATGCCAAGATGGGTACAATAAAGGACAGAAACAGTATGGACATAACAGAAGTAGAAGATATTAAGAAGTGGTGGCAAGAATACACAGAAGAACTATACAAAAAAAAAACCTTAATGACCCAGATAACCACAGTGATGTGATCACTCACCTACAGCCAGACATCTTGGGGTGCAAAGTCCAGCAGGCCTTAGGAAGCATCATTATGAATAAAGCTAGTGGAGGTTAAGAAATTCTAGCTGAGCTATTTCAAAGCCTAAAAGATGGTGCTGTTAAAGTGTTGCATTCAATATGCCAGCAAATTTGGAAAATTCAACAGTGGCTACAGAATTGGAAAAGGTCCGTTTTCATTTCAATCCCCAAAAAGGGCAATGCCAAAGAATGTTCAAACTACCCAAAGTTGTGCTCATGTCATATGCTAGCAACATAATGCTCAAAATTCTCCAAGCTAGGCTTCAATAGTACATTAAATGAGAACTCCCAGATGTTCAAGCTGGATATAGAAATGGCAGAAGAATAAGAGACAAATTGCCAACATCTGTTGGATCATAGAAAAAGTAGGAGAATTGCAGAAAAACATCTACTTCTGCTTCATTGATTATGTTGGAGCTTTTGACTGTGTGAGTCACAACAAACTGTGGAAAATTCTTCAGGACATGGGAATACCAGAGCACCTTACCTGTCTCCTGCAAAACCTGTATGCAGGTCAAGAAGCAACAGTTAGAAATGGACATAGAACAAGAAACTGGTTCCAAATAGAGAAAGGAGTATGTCAAGGATGTTTATAGTCACCCTGCTTATTTAACTTATATGCAGGTACATCATGTGAAATGCTGGACTGGATGAAGCACAAGCTGGAATCAAGATTGCTGGGAGAAATATCAATAACCTCAGATATGCAGATGACACCACCCTTATGGCAGAGAGTGAAGAGGAACTAAAGAGCCTCTTGGTGAAAGTGAAAGGAGAGTGGAAAAGCTGGCTTTAAACTCAGCATTCGCATTCGGTCCCATCACTTCGTGGCAAATAAATGGGAAAACAATGGAAACAGAGACAGACTTTCCTTTCTTGGGCTCCCAAATCACTGCAGATGGTAACTGCAGCCATGTAATGAAAAGACACTTGCTCCTTGGAAGAAAAGCTATAGCAAACCTAAACAGAGTATTAAAAAAGAGACATCACTTTGCCAACAACGGTCTATCTAGTCAAAGCTATGGTTTTTCCAGTAGTCATGTGTGGATGTGAGAGTTGGACCATAAAGAAGGCTTAGCACTGAAGAATTGATGCTTTTCAACTGTGGGGTTTGAGAAGACTCTTGAGAGCCTGTTAGACTGCAAAGAGATCCAAACAGTCCATCTTAAAGGAAGTCAGTCCTGAATGTTCATTGGAAGGACTGATGTTGAAGCTGAAACTCCAAACTTTGGCCACCTGATGCGTAGAGCTGATTCATTAGAAAACACTCTGATGCTGGGAAAGATTGAGGGCAGAAGAAGAAGGGGATAACAGGATGAGATGGTTGGATGGCATCACCGTTCAATAGACATAAATTTGACCAAGCTCAGGAGATGGTGAAGGACAGGAATGCCTGGTGTGCTGTAGTCCTTGGGATCACAAAGAGTTGGACACTTCTGAGATACTGTGTTTTCATAGTTTGAAAGTTTATAGTAAGTCTGTGAAGGAGACTCAACTCTTCCCGTTTTATCGATATTAATACTGAAAACTCAGGAAGGATGAATGATTCTCCCAAGGCCCAAGGTGGCAAATTGCAGCATTTGAGCTTGAGTACAATTATCTACTCCTCCTATCAAGGCTGCCCCTGGTTCAGTGCAAGAGGACAAAGTATACACATGTGTGAGACTACAAAAAGACCCTTGGAAAACAGTGTGACGGAGTGCAATGTGCATAAGGGAAAGACAGTCACAGAAGTGGTATCTGGAGGAGAGAGGGTCACCTTTGTTGGAAGTGGGTTTTGAGCCTGATTTTGTGGAAAGTGATAAACTTGTTTTGAAGGGACCTACATGGGCGGCAGGGCAGCACTGATTTATTTGGAGCAATGGTGCCTGCATTGCAAAGTTATTTATACCAGTGTTTCCCAACTGGAGGAGATTTTTTGTCCCTGAGGGCATTTAATCATGTCTAGAGAGATTTTTTTGATTTTTACTGCTGGAGGAGGGATCTACGTGTTTAGCATCTGGTGGGCGGCAGGTGGGGATACTTCTAAACATCCTACAAGACTGTCCTGTCCTATCTTAGAGCCTTTAAGTGTTTAGATGAGGTCCCCACATTATGGAGGATAATCTGCTTCACCCACAGCCTGCTGATCTGAATGCTCGTCACTGCTCATCACAATGGCACTGGGGAGTAGCTGAAGCAGAGACAGCAGAATTCACAAAGTCTAACATGTTTACTGTCTGACTCTCTACAGAAGAACTTCACCAACTTTGCCATACACCTCTGCTGCTCAGAGTGTGGTTCTCAGCTCAGCCCCTGCAGAACACCCTCAAAGGTTGCTGGAAATGCAGAATCCCCCACCCTAGTGAATCAGCCTGCAGTGTAACAAGATCTCCAGGCAATGCGTGTGTGCAGCAAGGTTTGAGAAGCCCTGCCCAGTGCCCTCTGACCACTGCCATTCTCTCTGGTCACCTTTTGGTTTTGAGCATCTTCGTATGTGCGTGTGTGTGTGTGTGTGTGTGTGTGTGTGTATTTAATGGAGGATAATTGCTTTACAATGTTGTGTTGGTTTCTGCTGTTCAATAACACGAATCAGCCGTAGTATACATATATCCCTTCCCTCTTGAACTTCCTGCCTATGCCCTCCAGCCCATCCCACCTGTCTAGCTCATCACAGAGTACCAGGTAGAGCCCCTTGTGTCATATAACGACTTCCCGTTAGCTATCTAGTTTATATACGGTAGTCTGTACGTTCCATGCTCGTCTCTCCATTCATCCCGCCTTTTGCTTCCCCTAGTGTTTCCACAAGTCTGTTCTCTGTGTCCGTGTCTCTACATCTGCTCTGCAAATAGACTCATCAGTAACATTTTCTAGATTCCATACATATGATTATATAATATTTGTTTTTGTCTTTCTGACTTACTTCACTCTGTATGTTAAGCTCTATGTTCATCCACCTCACTACAACTGACTCAAACGGAGGAGCAATATTCCATTGTGTATATATGATCACAACTTCTTTATCCATTCATCTGTTGACTGACGTCAAGTTTGCTGCCAAGTCTTGGTTATTTGTAAACAGTGCTGCCACTGGGGGGTACATGTCTTTTTCAGTTATGGCTTTCTCAGGCTATGTGCCCCGTAGTGGGATGGTTGGGTCATGTGGTGGTTTCATTCCTGGTTTTTTAAGGAATCTCCAGACTGTTTCCCACAGTTGTTGTTGTTGTTCAGTCTCCCAGATGCGTCTGACTCTGTGACCCCATGGACTACAGCAGGCCAGGTCGCCCTGTCCTCACTGTCTCCCGAAGTTTGCCCAAGTTTATGTCCATTGCATCGGTGATGCCATCCAGCCATCTCATCCTCTAATGCCCTCTTCTCCTTTGCCCTCAATTTTTCCCAGCACTAGGGACTGGGACTCCAGTGAGTCCAGCATTAGGACTCCAATGAGTCGGCTGTTCACATCGGATGACCAAAATACTGGAGCTTCAGATTCAGCATCAGTCCTTCCAATGAATATTCAGGGAATATAATATAATATAATAAATATTGACTTCCCTTAAGATTGGCTGGTTTGTTGTCCAAGGAACTCTCAGGAATTTTCAGCACCATAGCTTGAAGGCATCAATTCTTTGGCATTCTGCCTTCTTTACGGTCCAGCTCTCACAACCATACATGACCACTGGGACGACCATAGCCTTGACTATGCGGACCTTTGTCAGCAGAGTAATGTCTCTGCTTTTCAACAGACTGTCTAGGTTTGTCATAGCTTTCCCTCCAAGAAGCAATTGTCCTGACTTCTCCATAGACACCATATCAATTTATGTTCCCACCAAAAATGCAAGAGGGTTTCCTCCTGACTCAGTGGTGAAAAATCTACCTTCCAAGCAGGAGATGAATGTTTGATCCCTGGGTCAGAAAGATCCTCTAGAGAAGGAAATGGAAACCCACTCCAGTATTCTTACCTGGGAAACCCCACGGACAGAGGAGCCTGATGGGATACAGTCTACTTGGTCGCAAAAGAGTTGGAACAACAGTGCAAAAGGGTTCCCTTTCCTTCATACTCTTTGCAGCATTTATCGTTTGCAGGTTTTTTGATGCTGGCCATTCTGACTGGTGTGAGGTTATACCTCACTGTAGTTTCTCTGACCACTTCAACATTTATCTATTTAATTTTTGGCTGTGCTGGGTCTTTGTTGTGGCACTCAGGCTTTCCCTACGAGTGGTGAGCGGGGGCTACTCTGATTGCAGTGAGCAGGCTTCTCACTGTGGCAGCTTCTCCTGTTGCAGAGCATGGGCTCTAGAGCACAGGCTCGTAATTGCAGCTCATTGCTCAGTTGCCCTGCAGCACGTGGGATCTACCTGGAGCAGGGGCTGAACCTGTGTCCCCTCTTTGGTGGGCAGAGTCTCAGCCAGTGAACCACCAGGAAAATCTGTCTGGCCGCTTTTCTGCCTGCTCAGTCCTCGTCCTCCAGGTCTTTATTGCAGTCCTCTTTCCTTGGGGAAGTCCTCTCCTGTCCTCATAAATTAGATCTCCTTTGTGACTTTTCTCTCATGGCACCTTATCACTTTTCTTCACAATACATCACAAATCTGTGTTTAAACCTTCATTTGAGTGTTTATTTCATTCAAGTCTGTCCCCCTGCTAGACTGGAAGCTTCACAAGGGTGGAGGCTAGGAATCAAGGCATGAGAAAGAGCTCGGGAAGGTACAGATCACTCCGGGTGGTGCTTCCAAGAAGTGGCAATGGAAAGAGGAATGTGGCAATGTTGGAGGCGACCTGGCGGATGTAAACCAAAGGAATGTCATTCACCACCTGGTTCTGCAAAATTAAGTCATGAGCCACTGTAGTCGCTAATCTATAGAAGACTCTGAAAGAAGTTCAAGGACGAAGAATAGGAACAGATATTCTGTGCTTTGGGGAAACAGGCCAAACAAGACTTTAGAAAATTTGATATATATCAGGAGGAATTTTTATGAACCCACATCCTTGCATCTTCCCATACCTACAAAAGCACTAACTGAAAAACCTGTTCCTTGTAATTAGCAGTGACCTTCTACTGAGGTGCATTTTGGGTTGCACGTATTCTTTAACCAAAATCACACTACACTGGCCTGTACCTCCCAAGCTCATATCTTCAAAGCAGTTCCTCAGAGCTACAAAAAAGCTATCTTGCAGGCTATAGTCCTCAGTAAGATACTGAATAAAACTCAATTCAGAGTTTTTAGATCATGTGTGTGTTTTCCCAGTCAACATGGAAAATAACATAACTGTGCAGATCAGGAAGGGTACTGTGTGAGGTGCAACTAGGTTAGATCTAATTTCTTCTCTTTGTATCCAGGGTTAAATATTAGTATTCAGTCACACGGCAACATTGAAGTGCTTTGGTAAAGCTCCACAAAGCAGAGTAAGGACCCAATTTTACCAGCTGTTCATTAAATGAAATATATATATGTACGTATATATGTACATTTCTGTAATCTCAGGAATTTGATTAGAAAGGCAGAGGTCTACGGATGTGATCACTGCTTGAGAAAGTTACATTTCAGGCAGCTTTTCCCTTCCAAGTGAATCAAAGAAACTCTTAATTGCATTCTGTTCTTTTTTTTCCCTCTTAATCACAGATTGCCTCAACTGGCTTTTTTTTTCCCAAAATGCCCTTGGGGAGTGAACATTTTTGAATAGCTAACTTCTTGTATGAAGATTAAGCACACCAGTTGCTCTTGCCTGAAGCTGTAGCATTTTTTTGTTAAAAAAAACAGCTCAAGTCAGATGGCTTAGGCTGACCTCCTTCTGGTCTGAGGCATAACACTCACCAATAATGAGACAAAAAGATGTAAATGAACTTATTTCCAAAACGGAAACAGACCCACAGACATAGGAAAAAAACGTATAGTTATAAAATGGGGATAAATTAGGAGGTTGGAATTAACATATACACATGAATATATTTAAAATCGGAGAAGGCAATGGCATCCCACTCCAATACTCTTGCCTGGAGAATCCCAGGGATGGGGGAGCCTGGTGGGCTGTTGTCTGTGGGGTCGCACAGAGTCAGACACGACTGAATTGACTTTAAAAAAAAAAAAAATATATATATATATATATATATATATATGTAAAATAAACAACAAAGACCTACCGTACAGTGCAGGGAACTATACGCAACATTTTGTAGTAACCTATAAGGGAGAATGATCTGAAAAGGAAGCTGAATTGAATCACTTTGCTGTACATCTGAAACTAACAACACTGTAAGTCAACCATACTCCAAGAAAATGCAATGAAATTAGATAAATAAAACAAAGATACACTCAGTTATTTTTTCCTGGAGAAGAAGACAAGCTCAAAGAAAGAAGAATGTCACAGACTCAAGTTGCCTCAATAGAGCCTCACAAGGGTTATTAGAACAATGCTGCTGCATTCGTGTGGAGTCTCCCGTTAGGAGTATTTGAAGTACATTTGGTAATCCCTTCCTCCCTTAAGTAAAAGAATACAGAATTTGGAAGGGGCTCTGCTGCACAAGGGAAAGCAGCTGGTATGAAGAAGGTGGAAAAGTGGGTCCTAGTCCAGACTGAGAGACCTTTTAGACCAATCTTTTCACTTCAACTCTCAGAGACTCATTTCCCTCATCTGTAAATTAGGTGGTTTTAATATACTTGTTTGGCTTCCCTGGTGGTTTAGATGGTAAAGTGTCTGTCTGTCTACAATGTGGGAGACCCGGGTTTGATCCCTCGGTTGGGAAGATCCCCTGGAGAAGGAAATGGAAACCCACTCCAGTATTCTTGCCTAGAAAATTCCATGGATAGAGAAGCCTGGTAAGCTACAGTCCATGGGTTCGGAAAGAGTCGGACACGACTGAGCCACTTCACTTCACTTCAACATACTTATTTATTCATTCATTTTTAAATGTGAGGCCCTGTGTAGGCAGCAGGTGGGCAGGGGGGTAAAGTCAGATGTGGTCTTCGTCCTTACGGATCTTCCAATCCACGGAGAGAGCAACGTACTCTTGAAGGAACGACATCAACAAGTGAAAAATGACAGCAGTGTTAGATGCTGAAAAGAAGAGGTTTCCCTGAGGCTCCTCAGCCCATCTATGGGTGAGTTTGCCAACAGGACCTGCAAATCTAACCACTCTACCACCTCCTACCCACATCCACGCCGCCACTGCCTCTTGCCTGGGCTATGAGGCTAGCAGATCTCCGTGTACTGACTCTTGCCCTTCTTCATACTTTCTTTAGGTGTTAGGCAGGATGATCTTTGAACACCATACATTTGATCCATATCCCATGTTCAAAATCTCCAATGACTTTCCACGAAGCTTAGGTTAAAATCCAGTATTGCATGCCACGGGCCACAAGTCTCTAGGACAGAGGGCGTCCCCTTGATCTGATTTCGTCCTTTTTACACTCCCTCTCATTACTCACCTTCAGTCACACGGGCCTCCTTTGCTTTTTCTCACGCCCATGTTGTTCCTGTCTGGAAATGTCCCTTCTCCCTCAGGCAATCTTGCTTTGCTCCCAAGTTCACTCAGGTTTCTGCTCAAATGTCAGCTCCTCTTGAGATGCAGGATATGGCCTTCCTGACCACTTATCCAAAATAACCTCCCATGTCCTTACTGTCAGCCACTTCCCCATTAAACACCTCTGTTTTCCCCTAGCATTTAACATGTTTGTTGACTTTATTACTTATATTCTTCCTGGAGGTAAGATTTTGCCCATCTTGTTTCCCAGCACCTAAAATAAGGCTTACACATAGAAAGACACTCAATAACTATTTGTCAAATTATCATACGCTGGGATGACATGGAACAAAGACAAATGATTAATTCAGAGGTCAGGAAAGGCTCCCTTAAGGGGCTGCTTTTTAAGGTTATATGTGGAGGAATGGTGAAAGTTAACAGGCCAAAAGCAGTGTGTTATGGGAGGAGGGTTTGTGTCAAGGTCCTGTGGCAGAAAGAACAAAACGGTCATGGAGCCAAAGGAAGTCCAGCGTGACTAGAAAACAGAATGCAAGGAGCATTTGTTGAGGCTGAAAAAGCAGCAGCCAGGCCATGCATGGATCTTCAGGATCTACTAATGGTTTCTGCTTTTATCCCAAGATTAGTGGAAAGACATTATATATATTAATTGTGGAGATGAATGGGGGAGAAACAATCACTTTTGTTACAAAACATAAGGGTGTGCATGCTAAGTCACTTGAATTGTGTCTGACTCTTTGTGACCCTATGGACTGTAACCCAGCAGGCTCCTCTGTCCATGGGGATTCTCCAGGCAGAATACAGGAGTGGGTTGCCATGCCTTCCTCCAGGGGATCTTCCCGACCCAGGGATCGAACCTGCAACTCTTACATCCTGCATTGACAGGCAGGTTTTTTACCACTAGCACCACCTGGGAAGCCCAAACCTATTCGAACTAGTTTGTAAGACCCATTTTTGCTCTGAAATTTTTGGATCCTATGAAAAGTCAAAGAGCAAAATGAGAATGAGCTTTGAAAATATTAAACAAAGTCAATTTCAATGACCAAGATTCAGTCCACTGAAAAGTAAAAGAAAGAGATAAATGAAAACCAAATAACATTGAGGCAAAATTTCCCTCTATCCTGAAAAACCCGACGTGTGAACTATTATTTGGATCATGCAGGGATCTAAGTCAAGCGTCAGCATTCGAAGCTTCTAGGCTTTAGAAGCAAACATTTTCTAGCGGACCCAGCAGAGTAGACAGGTAGCAGTGTCAAGCTCTGACACCATGAATTCAAATACCCCTCAGGCCAGTGTGATTTTAAGAAATTCATGTATCTTGAAACCTCATACCCTCATCAGTGAAAGGGGGATAATGATAGTACCACTTTTCGCGTTGATTTGTTGTGGATTAAATGTGATGATGCATATAACGTGCTTAATAAGTGATAAGGTAATTGACACAGAGTATCCATAGTATCCACTATTTCCATGACATAGAGTATTGGAGATCCACTGTGTGAGAACAAGCTGGAGGCAGCCATCTCTTTCTAGCCAGGTGGCTCTAACTTTGTCACCTATTGCTCCTGGATGAAGCTGGTGGCGCAGCTGCAGCTCTGCACACAGGGCTCACATCTTCTTTCTCAGCTGGGAGTTACAACATACAACTATGGAGTCACAGTCTCTTCTTGTTCCTTGGATAGCTGCTGACTGAGACAACAGCAGAACACCCATGCCTAATTGAAACTTTCTTCATGAAGAAATGGAAAGAACTAATGGAGCAAGAAATAAATAAAAGAAGAAAAGAGATACATAAAACCCTCAGGCTTTGGGGAGAAAAAAAATCATCTATCTAAAGTATTTTGCATCTAGGGATTACATAAATATGGATTTATGAAGTGGGTCTCAAATGTAGACAATGCTATCAACCATTAATTTACCCATTTTTCTTAGTATAATGATTGTCATTACAAATGGCTGAAGTGAAGTGAAGTAAGTCACTCAGTTGTGTCCGACTCTTTGCAACCCCATGGACTGTAGTCCATGGAATTCTCCAGGCAAGAATACTAGAGTGGGTAGCTGTTCCCTTCTCCAGGGGATCTTCCCAACTCACGGACTGAACCCAAGTCTCCTGCATTGCAGGCGGATTCTTTACCAGCTGAGCCACCAAGGAAGCCCACAAATGGCTAAGTGTGCACAAATTTGGGGGATGTATAGAAATAAAGAGCATTCATAAACTTTGTGTTTCAGGATGGGGTGGGCATCCCAGCCTCAGTGAACTTAAAAACTGGATTGCCAGAAAAGTAAATGACCCAATCAAAAAATGGGCCAAAGAACTAAACAGACATTTCTCCAAGAAGATATACAGAAGACAAACACATGAAAAGATGCTCAACATCACTCATTATCAGAGACATGCAAGTCAAAACCACAATGAGGTACCATTTCATGCCAGTCAAAATGGCTGCTATCCAAAAGTCTACAAGCAATAAATTCTGAAGAGGGTGTGGAGAAAAGGGAATCCTCTTACACTGTTGGTGGGAATGCAAACTAGTACAGCCACTAGGGAGAACGGTGTGGAGATTCCTTAAAAAACTGGAAATAGAACTGCCATATGACCCAGCAATCCCACTGCTGGGCATATACATCAAGGAAACCAGAATTGAAAGAGACACGTGTACCCCAATGTTCATCACAGCACTGTTTATAATAGCCAGGACATGGAAGCAACTTAGATGTCCATCAGCAGACAAATGGATAAGAAACCCGTGGTACATATACACCATGGAGTATTACTCAGCCCTTAAAAAGAATACATTTGAATCAGTTCTAATGAGGTGGATGAAACTGGAGCCAATTAAACAGAGTGAAGTAAGCCAGAAAGAAAAACACCAATATAGTATACTAACACATATATATGGAATTTAGAAAGATGGTAACAATGACTCTATATGTGAGACAGCAAAAGAGACACAGATGTATAGAACAGTCTTTTGGACTCTGTGGGAGAGGGCAAGGGTGGGATGATTTGGAAGAATGGCATTGAAACATGTATATTACAATACGTGAAACGGATCACCAGTCCAGGTTCAATGTATGAGGCAGGGTCCACCAGGCTCCCTTGTCCATGGGATTCTCCAAGCAAGAACACTGGAGTGGGTTGCCATTTCCTTCTCCAATGCAAGAAAGTGAAAAGTGAAAGTGAAGTCACTCAGTCATGTCCAACTCTTCGCAACCCCATGGACGGCAGCCCACCAGGCTCCTCTGTCCATGGGATTAGATGTGTATAAGAGACAGGGAGGGAGGTGGGAGGGGGGGTTCAGGATGGGGAACACATGTACATATGTGACGGATTCATGTCAATGTATGGCAAAACCAATACAATATTGTAAAGTAATTAGCCTCCAATTAAAATAAATAGATTTATATTAAAAAAACTGGATTGCCATAGACTTAGGTAGGTGTGCCAAAGCAGTAACTTACCAAATAATATTTAAAAGTCTTTCTTAAAAAACTAAATACAGAGCTACTATAATATTTATAGTTTTCAAATGATAGTTTTCTCCAAATATATCCCAGGAGTGGGATCCTGTAATCTAATGAAAAGTCAAACAACAAACTGACAATGAAATTTTGAAAATATTAATCAAAGTCAATTTCAATGACAGTTTCTGTCCTGTAATCCCACTCCTGGGTGTATATCTGGAGAAAACTATAATTTGAAAAGATACATGCTCCCCAATGTCTTTGCAGCACAATTTACAATAACCAAAACCTGGAAGCAACCTAAGTGTCTGTTGACAGGCAAATGGATAAAGAAGATGTGATAGATGTCCCTGATAGCTCAACTGGTAAAGAATCTGCCTGCAATGCTGGAGACCCTGGTTCAATTCCTGGGTCAGGAAGATCCCCTGGAGAACCTCTGGAGAAGGGAAAGGCTACCCACTCCAGTATTCTGGCCTGGAGAATTCCATGGGCTGTATAGTCCATGGGGTTGCAAAGAGTCAGACACAACTGAACAACTTTCACTTTCACACACACACACACACACACACACACACACACACATATACACAATGGAATATTATTCACCAATAAAAGGAATGAAATAATGTCATTTGTAGCAACATAGATGAACCTGGAGATAATGATACTAACTGGAATAAGTCAGGAAGACAGATAGTTATCATATGCTATCACTTGATTGTGGAATCTAAAACACAACACAAAAGAACATATCTATGAAACAGAAATAAGTTCACAGACGTAGAGAGTAAACACATGGTTAACAAAGGGGAAAGGAGGGGAGGGATAAAGTAAGAGTTGGGGATTAATATACACAAACTACTAAATAAAATAAATGAACAGCAAGGACCAACTGTTTAGCACAGGGAACTAACTCAGTATCTTGTAATAATTTATAATGGAAAAGAGTCTAAAAAATCTATCTGTATGTATGAATGACTGAATCACTTTGCTGTATACCTGAAACTAACAAATGTTATAAATCAACAATATTTCAAGAAAGTTTTAAATAATTAAAGTTAAAAATAAAAGTCTTGAACATGTGCAGATCCATAGCTCTTGAAGGTGCTTTATTATCCGAATTTTTAACCAAATTATGTATTTAACCAGTTTCCCATTACTAAAATATAAAAAGTTTTTGCCTTAATCATTGCCCAGTGCAAATCTGTTAATTAATTTAGTGCTTGCCTCCACCCAGTTACATCTACAAATGTGCAGCTGGGTTTCTAAGGATTGTCAGAAGTTCCTGGAAGCCCAAGAATGAGAGGTTTAATGGTGTGTTTCAAGAACAATGACAGCAGTCCTGGAGAAGGGGGAAACTGAGGAGGAATTGCAGTGGAGAATAATTTTTTAAGGCAAAACTCTTGGGAAAAGCTCCTCAGTTTAGAAACTGGATTCGTGGCATTAACCCAGGAAATGCAGATGTTGAAGCTGGAGGAGAAAGATTATTTGGAAGACACTGTGTGAGGGAATTAGGCACCTTATATGTTATTATATCGCTTTCATTTCCAAGCAAACACTCCACCTAGGGTTTGAAAGCAGGATAATTTTAGCTACATGGTACTTTCTTCCTTCTGGCTCCCACCCAAAGCCCGTCTATCAGAGTGCCCTTTAAACTTAGGCATCCTGGAACATGGGCTTTACCATCTCAGAATATCACAGGCTCAGGTCAAGCATAATGCTTATCTTGATGAATCTAAGAAAGTCTTCTGTTCAGTACCAACTAACAAAATCCTCTCAACCTCTGTGTTTGGATAGGATTTATACTTTATTTTTTATTTTTTGCCTTTTATTATTTTTTGTTTTAAATTTTATTTATTTATTTATTTATTTTTACTTTACAATACTGTATTGGTTTTGCCATACATCAACGTGAATCTGCCATGGGTGTACACATGTTCCCCATCCTGATACTTTAGATGTGAAAATGAAAATTCAGAGAGCTTATGTGACTTGCCCTTGGTCATCAGCTAGTAAGGAAGCCCCAGTTTCAGTTCATTTATTCTACAGTGGATATTTATTATCTAAGAAGTGGTTAGTACTGAAGATAAGCTGGTGAACATGGAAGACACAGCAATCACAGTTCAGTGGGAATGGTGGGAACTCAGGGTCCAGTAGGGACTCAGGGAAGGGTACGTAGTAGGCAGGACTCAGTAACACTTTCCCAAGGAATGGGCATGTTAGCTGAGCCTAAAGGGAGAGAAGGAGTAAGCCAGATTAAGTCCAGAGAGTACTGTTCTAGGTAGAGGAAACTCCAAATATTTTAATGGCAGGAGGTGAGAGAGAGAGAAATGTCTCCTGAAGGATTGGCCGTGGTGGCAAAGAAATAGGCGGGAGGCAGGAAGAGGTGAATAAAGGTTGGATAGTGGGGGATTTTCAACCATGACAAGGATTTTGAATTTAATCCAAAGGCAATGGAGGATTTTAGGCAGGAAAAAAGTAAGAGCAGGCAGTTTTTAGGGAACTCACTTGAAGCTGAAGTATGGAAGATGCTAGAAGAGGAGAAAAATCAGAGCAGGGAGGTGGTCAAGGAGGCAATTGTGGTCTGGGTGTAAAAGAGAATGGTGTTTGGGGACCAAGAGCAGAGATGACAGGGAGGATGGAGAGGGGTTTGCAGAAATAAGTTGGAAACAAATGGTAGGATGTAGAGACTAATTAGATAGGACTGAGGAAGACTAGGAAGAACGGGGCTTTTAGGCTGTTCTGGTGGAAGATGTTCGGACATTCCATGTCTGCCTCTGAGTTCCATGGAGAGGTCTGGCTTGGGGTTGGAGGTGGATTAGCAAGTAACTGGGAAATGTGATGGCAAGTTTCGTGGGTCAGTTTGACTGAGCTAAGAGATGGTAAGGGCTTCCCAGTTGCCCCTAGTGATAAAGAGTACACCCGCCAATGCAGGAGACATAAGTGACGCGGGTTCAATCCCTGGGTCAGGACAATCACCTGGAGGAGGGCATGGCAACTCACTCCAGTAGTCTTGCCTGGAGATTCTCACGGGCAGAGGAGCTTGGCTACAGTCCATAGGGTTGCAAAGGCTTAGGCATGACTGAAGCGACTATGTGTGCAAGAGATGGTGAAATATTACTTCTGGGTTTACCTGTGAGGGTGTTTCCTATAGAGATTAGTGTTTGAATAGACAGAATGAATAAAGAAGATAACCTTCACCAAGGCAAGTGGGCACCATCCAATCCATTGATGGCCTGATTAGAACAGAAAGTCGGAGGAAGGGTGACTCTGCTCTCCTTCTTGAGCTAGAAAGTCCATTTACTCCTGCTGCTGGACACCAGAGCTCTTGATTCTCAGGCCTTCAGACTTGGACTGATGACACCACTGACTTTCCTGGGCCTCAGCTTGTAAATGGCAGATCACAGGACTTTTCAGGCCCCATAATCATGTGAGCCAATTCCTATCAATATCCACTTCTACCTAGCTCCATATCTCCCATTAGAGAACCCTCCCACAGGAAAGAAATGGTGGTCAAAGCTGTGAGCGGGCAGGAACAGCCACCAGAAATGTTGAGACACTGGTCCCATTCTGTGGAGTGTGGGCCACTTCTCATAACCCCTGGAAGATGTTATTTCTCTAAAGATGGGGTCACACTGAGCCCTTGCTGATATCTCCCTCCATGGGCTCCTGACACTGTTCTTAGAGAGCTCATGGGAATTCAGGGTCAGGTCACAACCAACAAGCCAACTGACCCAGATACAACTGAAATAGCACTAGCTGGGGACCAAATTCTGTTCAAAATCTGTGGAAATCAAGAATTCCATTCTTGATTCATGTGAGGAGATGGAAAGTTAACCACGATGACGTGTTCAGGCCCTCTGGCCCCACATTTTGTAAATGATGGCTACGTAATGGCTGAGAGCCTTCTAGGACTGCACATGGACATCACGAGGTACTTGCCTGGTCACGGGTTGTGTGTGCCAATTCTGTGCTTTGTTATGGCTGCTGTACCAGCCAGAGGAGAACAAATGTGTCTGCAGGTCCTCCTCACATTTCCTTCCAGACTCTTGCTTGCACCTTGCCTACCATGGGTTCAGCAAATTGCACACATCATGAGGAACAGTGAGAACAATTGGTACAGTGAGCAGGGTCAGCGATACAAGGGCCTAGTCAGCAGGACACGCAGAAGGTAGAAGAGTCTAAGACTCCGCTGGAAGGCAGAAGCCAGTGGCCGCCACACAGCATATGGTACCCGGTGGCCAGGGTCCTCTTGGTGTGGGCCCTGGTGGAAGACTGAGAGGTGGTGGACTGGTCACCAGACAGCCTTGGGAAGGCGTTACAGGGGGTGAATTCCCATTTGCTGGACAGAGCGGCACATACTGCCACTGGCACCAGGGGGTGGGCGGTCCTGATTGCCCTGATGGTGGATATGGACAGTGAGCCCTGTGACGCTGCACAATTGCACACCATGCAGAGACAGGAGGAAGGCTAGAGCATTGCACACGCATGCCAGAGCAAGAGGCGTGTGGCCTGGAGGAGCCCAGTGCCTTGGACTACGGGGGAGTGAGGGGTGATGACAAGGAGCACCGTGAGACCACCAGTCCCCGCTTGGCAGTGAGGACTGTCACACAGTGAGCAGCCGATGGGTCAAGGGGGGCATCCCCAAGGGGCCCCCGATGTGACTGAGTCCATGACATATCGACCATATACTCAGGTGGAGTTGGTTGACTTGGGTAAGCAATTTTGGCGAGAGCAAGGGGAACCACAGCAGCTTGGCTTTTGTGACTCTGGGCCACAGGGGTAGGCCCAGCACTTGGGGGGGTTTTGGGTCCTTACTGAGAAGGAACAGCATGTGAGATGCCATTTTAAAAGTGTGAAGACCCCACGGGGGGCCTGGGCTGGAGGGGGCCCCATTTGGGTTATGCAGATGAAAATATGGACAGATTTGTGTGAAGGTGTACTATAAAGGCTATGTCTTATGCAGAACAGTGTACTGCAGAGGCTGTGTCCTATGATGGAGGTTTAGAGTAGTGTACTGAGAAGGCTGTGTCCAATGTAGAACAGTGTACTGTGAAGGCTGTGTCCTATAATGTAGAGAGTGTACCGTGAAGGCTGTGTTCTGTGTAAAATAGTGTACCGTGAAGGCTGTGTCCTCAGATTGAGAAAACTGATCATATGGTTGAGCTGGGCATGCCTTAAAAAGAAAAATCCCCAGCTTGAAGGGGTGGGCCTGGCACGTGTGGTTGCGTAGTAATACAATTCCGCAGGAGTGCAGTTGCCCCCGCAGAGGCTTTCCTGCACTCTCACAAGGACAGCCAGTGGACTGGACTTGGCCATGGCAGATAAAGGCGCTCCACATGCAGTGGGTGGCTCTTCCAACCCCATGAGGGCAACATGCGTTCCTGGTGATGCCTGGCATTGAGTTTTGCTCTGTGTTGGGGATGTAACTGTTCACTGCTGTTGTGGGATGTGTGCTCCACTGGCAGCACTGTGTGCTGGGGGATGCTACAGAGGGCAGAACCTACGTAATCTATGGGACAAGCCTGAGGATACTTATTCACCAGCTTCATCAGTTACTGCATGAGGGGTTGCTCCCAGAGTATTAACTTCCAGGCCCCTCTAGCCTGCTCTGCATGAGTCAACCACGCTCCCAAGGCCAGAGAAAACCCTCAAGGCCTCCGCAGGGGTTTGACATAAGAAGCCTGCAGCGAAACACCGAATGCAGAAGGGGCATGCACAAGGCTCTAATATCCTCTGCCAGCCAGTGGAGAAGAGAAAATCCTGGGCGTTAGGGAAATCTACTACAGCACACAACGCCATCCGCCCAGAGACATGCATGCATAAATGCACTGATCACAGTGTTATCCACACCTACTGACTTACGGGGAAGTGGGTACATGGGCCATTTGACACACTGTGGTATTTTTTTCCCCACCAAACAAAAATCGCCAAATATGACTCTGACTCGCCCAGAATCTTCAAAGTTCTATTGTATTTGGACTCATGCAATGGAGAATTTCAGTCATAATATCTTGCCAGACATTCATCAAGTTGTTTTTAAAGGACTCAATAAGTGATTAGCTTATGGGTTTTCAAGCCAACACAAATGCCTTTGCCAACTAACTCTGGCAAAATCTTTCCCCTCTAAAGTTTAGGATACAGTACTTAAAGCATTGCAAAAACATGTTTGAGTCAAATCAGTACCTCATCCTTAACTATAAATGGCTAAAAGAATGGTTAAATGTATATTTATTATCTCTTTGTGACTTGAGGGGAATGCTAAGGCTTAAGACAGAGTTGGTTTGGATGCTTTCTTTTTCTTACCTCCTCTCCATCTTTTTAGCATTTGGGGGAAAACTTTCTTTTCATGGCAAAATGAAATCAGCAAATTTCCTGAGATTTGCTATTTGGAATCATAAAAAGTGTTAGTTTTTAGGGTTATCTCAGTCAATCAAGATCACTCATAAAGGTAAGATTTAGAATCTTTCTTCTTTAGCAAAAGACATAAGCAAGAGGTGATCTTGCTTCTTTGGTCTGGATTTTGTAAGTGCAACTACTCCAGATTTACATGAAAACGGTACTTCAGCCAGACTCTTTCACTAAAATTGCAAAGTGACTTAAAATTAGTCATTTATTTATCAAATATTTCTTGAGTACCGACTAAGTGCCAGGTACTGTGGGAAACATAAGGGTTACAAGACCACAGGAGACCTTTTCTTCTGTGCATTGCTTATGTTAGCCAAACAGTATCCGTTTTTATCCATGGTGTCTTCATCCAAATTTCCCTGTCAGCACCCTGGGGTCACCCCACGAAAAGACAAGTTTGGAAGGAGAGGGAGGAAATCTGGAAAAGGAGCGGGACCAAGTCTTCTAACTACTATTTCTTCATTGAAAAAGTTTGGCCTTGACTGTTCTGTAAAGCATCCTGTACACTTTCTAAATTTTCCTTTCCCTTGAAGAACTGAAGGTTGCTTTATAGGCCTTCAATTTAAAACTCTGAAAACGTAAACCTAATGCCTTTCTGCTGAAAGTAGAAAGATATTTTTGTTACCACAAAACCATTATCCAAAGACACTAAAATAGTGGGTGCATTTTTCAAAGTCTTTGACCTGCAGGCACCACTGGATTTTTCTAGAAAATTTCCTCTAACTTGTAAAGTAGAAGAGGCAAAGAGACACAGAACGAATCAGAACAGCCTCAACTCCCAAACAGCTCTTTGGGGATGGCAACATGCCTGAGTGACTGGTCTTTCCTTAAATGATCTCTACCAACGGGAACACTTCCAGGCGGAAAAGGGAGATTACAATGTTGGGTGAGTTATGCATGTCTATGAATCATGTTACAATCATCTTATACTCCATGGCAACAAGGTATTTCAGTGAGATCAAAATACGGACTAAAATTGGGCTCAACGATAAATGAATTATTGGGAACACTCCTAAGGGCCTTGACCCTTAAGAATTACCACTACCATCACCATCACCCTCGTTTATTGATCATGTGTGCCTGGCACTTCATAAGGATCTTTTTTTTTCTTTCCTCACACATCCCTGTGAGGTACATAGATATCATGCTCCCTGTGACAGGTGAGAAAAGACTCAGAGAGATTCAGTGGCTGTCCAAGCTCTTCTATGGACTTCCCTGGTGGCTCAGCTGGTAAAGAATCCGCCTGCAATGCAGGAGACCTGGGTTCCATCCCTGGTTGGGAAGATCCCCTGGAGAAGGGAAAGGCTACCCACTCCAGGATTTTGGCCTGGAAAATTCCATGGACTATACAGTCCATGGGGCCACAAAAAGTTAGATGCATGACTGAACAACTTTTACTTCACTTCACTTCAAGCTCTTCTATATTTGAATCTAGATTCTTTTCAGAGCAAAGCTAATCTACTTTTACTTTAAATAGCAAAGACAAGAAACAACAAAAAGGTCAGGACAAGAGAAAAAAAGGTTTTGTCCAACTTTTGATCACCCTGAAGTCTCATACTCATGACATTTATAAAAGAAGCATAGAAAAACCTGATCTTCATACTTATTTCTTGGGACTGTAAGAATGAGTGATTTTTGGCTATAAATACACCCTCATTAGTTGGAATCACTTTTATTTATTTGTAGATTGTATACTTGGCAACGGTATATTCTTGAGAAAGTCCAGGGACAGTAGATATTTACTGTCAAGGAAGGTATTTTCGGTCATTTTTAATTCAGTCATTAGCAGGACTGCAAAGAATACCGTGTATACAGATGTATGATGCACCAACTTTTATCCACAGTGCTTATAATCTGACTTTTGTTTAGTGTCTTAATTAGTTGTTCTTGGCACTGTCCATGTAAATAGACCAAAAAAAATTCATTCTTGATAAACATTTCAAATATCCAAACTTTCTTGCAATTTGGACTATCTGAAGGGATGTGAAAAGTGCAAGCTGCAAGTATATTTAACAACGGTCTTTTCTGAGAATCGTTTCACAAGAAAATTTAGTAAAAGTAGATGGTTTTTCTTGCTACAGAGATGGTTAAAGTCGATTCTTCAAGGAGTGCTTCCCATAAAGTCTTTTATGTACACCATAAAATTTGATTTCACATGCCACAGCATCCTTTTGGTCAGTTTTCTAACCCAGCCTTTTGATTAGAAGATAAGCTTCCCTTTCAGGTTTCCTTTGCACTTCTAATATTTTGGAATAAAATGTGGAGGAGGGCGAAAGCTGGTGACTTCCTTTATAAAGGAAAACTTTTAAGGCCACCTATGTATTACACAATGCCATACTGGAAAGTTTTATCTTAAAAGAGTACTCATCAAATAGATCCTTCTTTTAAAAAAGCAGTGTGATTGCAGATTCGGTAACTGCACAAATTCTTAATGAAAGACTGGTAATAGCCTTCCTGTCGTAAGCCTCGTGAGTTTTACAGACACCTAGCTATTGCTAATCAGCATCACCACCTTAGTCCCCACGGAAACCTTTCCTCCAACTGACAAACATCATCTCTAATATCTCCGTAGAGTAGACTTCTAAAAAGAGAAATGAGAAATCTTTATCACAAAAGGACACAGAAGAAAATAAATCACTTCCTAGGGCCAATATTTTTCCTCTTCCCGCCTGCCTGCCCCTACCCGCCCCTCTATCCCGTTGACATCATTTGCACAGTTGACGCTGAGCCAGTTAGCTGGGGTTCCACTCATTGTAGAATGTTACTGGGCATTCATAAAAGGGAGGATTTTTTCCCCCGTCTTCTCTCTCTCCTCCCTTCAGTCAACAATAAAACTTCAACCAACTTTAATGAATGTGGGTGACTGCAGGAGCAAATGTACAGGCTGGGTCTGGATGGGTTTGGAAGGGACTTTCCTTGACCCCAGCTGGTTATAATTCATTCATCCATTCCCCGTGCCGTCCCGGGTGCCTGCCACACTCCAGACCCTGGGCTGGGCGTGGGCACACTGCTAGTGGGGCAGTCGTGCGGTGGAGGACAGGGAGCCGGGTGCAGAGAGCAACCCGAGTGTGCTGCGCGCTCTCCAAGGGGAGAAAGCGAGAAAAAGTCGCAATGAAGGGCAGCGAAAGCTGCCTGGGGAAGGTGGAAACAGAAGAGGCGGGTTTGAGCTTCTTATCTTCGCTCCTTTCCCGGGGTCCTCACGTAGCCCCCTCCATCCGGCGCGTCCCTTCCATGCAATCACTGACCACTTGCCAACCTAGTTTTGGCTCTGGTCGGTCCAGCTAACGGCGGCTCCAGCACTTACCTTGGGGAAACGTCCTCGCGGTCCCCGGCCCTTCCCGAGTCTGGGCAGATCTCCTCGCAGCGCACGGAGCAGAGCGCAAGGCACCCGCGGGAGCGCCGTGCCCAGTGCCCCCCGCCCGGGAGACCCGCGGTCACCGGGGAGACCCTGGCAGGGACGGAGGCGGCGCGAGCAGCTTCTGGCCTCCCGGTGGCCCACAGGAGGGCGT
>SJXQ01009962.1:43966-77645 GCA_006408695.1 Aepyceros melampus
TGGCCCACAGGCGGGCGTTAGCTCCCAACCCCTCTTCGCTGCTATATAAACGCTTCTCCCCGCCCCGAGCCGACCCTTCCCCGCCCCGGCGGCCCCGGCCCAGCGCGCGTCCCAAGGAAGGGGACGCAGCCGCAGGGAGGGGATGGAAGCCTTTAAGGGGTTCCTGGGGCTGTCACTGCCCCGCCAACCCTTTCCCTACGTGGAACCTCCACCCTCGGCTGCAGACCCGGGAGGAAGCTGAGGTCGGAGAAGTTGGGGTGTTGGAGGTGCACGCCTTCTTTGGGCCTGCCAGATGCGCAGGGTGGTGGGAACTACTCCAACTTGCCTGTGAACGGAGGCTAGACCCCGCGCACCCCATGATGGAGGTCAAGCGCCCTCGGAGGTCCCCACTTGGAATTCAGAGTCCAAGGCAGGGTATTTCTGACTCTCATCCACTGACTGTCCATTCATTTGTCTATCCATGCATTCATTTTACAAATATCTGAGCATCTAGTAATTGCTACTATTAGGTGCTTGGAATGCAAAACCAAGTCGGGCTCTCTGTTCTCAGTCTCACTGGGAGACAAGCGGAAACGGGAACCGGGTGGTGATTGCTGGTGGGGAAGTGAGGCCAGGAGAACACAGAAGGGATCCTACTTCAAGTCTTGCAGGGCCAAAAGACTCTTCCCAAAGGAAATGAAGCTCAAACTGAAATCTAAAGAGTGAGAAAGGCATGAAAGCAGGTGTAGGGAAAGAAATTAGCTAAGATGTCCCGGTCAGCCTCTTTGCCCATTGGCCTCACCGCTCTTGCCCCACGTTTTGTGAATTATGCAACAGCTGAGGTCACATATAGCACTGTGCATGCACCTCAGAAGGTACTTGCTTGGCCACAGGCTACTTCTGTTCTGTGAGTATATATACCCTTCCCCTGGAAAAGCCCTGGAGGTTGTGTGTGGTTATGTTGTATTATATTATATCTGCAGCTACTGGCTGCTGCCCCAGCCAGGAAAGAATAAATGCGCCTGCAGTTTCTAGGGCTCCTTGCGTTTTCTTCCAGCCTCTTAGCTCGCACCTTGCCTACCATGGGTTCAATGAACAGCGCACACAGTGAGATGCAATGAGAGAATTGGCACTGTGGGCAGCATCAGCGATACAGCAGGAAAAGAGTCCCAGACAAATGAAACAGCAGCAGCAAAGACCGGGAAGACAGAGTTCTGTTTCCACTGTCCTACATGGTAACTAAGAATGTTTTTGAAACTTGACTATTTAGTGTTATACCAAGTAAATAAAACATTTAAATCTAAAGGAAGACAAATTCGGAAGTGGTAGAATTGGAATTGAACACAGGCAGTCTAGCCTAAGGGCTGCTTCTGTAGCATGGAGTGTCAGCTTGACAAGTTGATAGAGTTCAAAGCAGAGATGATTCCCATAGAACAAGAATTCCTCTAGAGTCTGGGGTATAACCTCAAGACTGAGACCATCACCAACTGTAATATTGGCCAGGTCATTCATTGTAGTTTGTTCCCCCATGGAATGTAAATAAAGTCACTTACTCATGCCCCTCACTTCATGTTCTGGTTCATCGGCTTGGCAGAGCCAGGATAGGTGACTACAGAATGGAGACTCTTCTGTGGATCCTGTGGCTTTGGTGCAAAGGAAACTGAGATAACACTGGAACACACAAACACATAAACATTGGAACATTCAAGTTATTGTTGTTTTTACCTAAAATGACTAAAATTAATTCAACTTTTCATATTCTCCTAGAGCATTAATATTATTAAAATACACTTCAAAACTCAAGTATACGTTCCTCATTTGAGGATCATTATTGAGAGAGGCAGATGTAATTCCTGCTGGCAGGGTTTCTAGCCAATAGCCAACTCACCAAAGTTGTAAAAGTGTACCACACATACAAACAATGCCCGTTTTATTATAGCACCATAGGAAATACCGGTCTGATAGAATGCTTCTGCAGTTCAGAAACCTCTGACTCATGATCTAGCCAGAACTAATGATCATGTCAGATTAATAATGTGAAGACTCAATAGCATTGCTTTGACAACAAGTCAAGTCCCCTTAACATATTGTTTTGGGATTTCTCAAAACACTCTGTTTTATGGATCATTTGATGCCCAAACCAATTTTACAGCTGGATCAAACTGACCAGCACCCAAAGAATAATGCTTCTTTTCACTTAAACTAGAGCAAAAATGATTTCATGAGAAACGCTGGGCTAGAAGAAGCACGAGCTGGAATCAAGATTGCCAGGAGAAATATCAGTAATCTCAGATATGCAGATGACACCACCCTTATGGCAGAAAGGGAAGAGGAACTAAAAAGTTTCTTGGTGAAAGTGAAAGTGGAGAGTGAAAAAGTTGGCTTAAAGCTCAACATTCAGAAAACAAAGATCATGGCATCTGGTCCCATCACTTCATGGGAAATAGATGGGGAAACAGTGGAAAACAGTGTCAGACTTTATTTTTTGCAGGCTCGAAAATCACTGCAGATGGTGACTGCAGCCATGAAATTAAAAGACGCTTACTCCTTGGAAGGAAAGTTATGACCAACCTAGATAGTATATTCAAAAGCAGAGACATTACTTTGCCAACTAAGGTCCGTCTAGTCAAGGCTATGGTTTTTCCTGCGGTCATGGATGGATGTGAGAGTTGGACTGTGAAGAAGGCTGAGTGCTGAAGAATTGATGCTTTTGAACTGTAGTGTTGGAGAAGACTCTTGAGAGTCCCTTGGACTACAAGGAGATCCAACCAGTCTGTTCTGAAGATCAGCCCTGGGATTTATTTGGAGGGAATGATGCTGAAGCTAAAACTCCAGTACTTTGGCCACCTCATGCGAAGAGTTGATTCATTGGAAAAGACTCTGATGCTGGGAGGGATTGGGGGGTGGGAGGAGAAGGGGACGATAGAGGATGAGATGGCTGGATGGCATCACTGACTTGATGGACATGAATCTGAGTGAACTCCGGGGATGGTGATGGATTGGGAGGCCTGCCGTGCTGTGATTCATGGGGTCGCAAAGAGTCGGACATGACTGAGCGACTGAACTGAACTGAACTGAGAGCAAAAATGCAGAGAAGGAAGAAAGATCTTATAAATGCAGGTGTTTGCCTAAAATGACCCCAGTTTTCCCATTGTGCAACCCTTAATTTCTGAACCAGAGAAATAACGAGCAATTGGCCAGTTCTGTTTGCCGTATTTCCAGAGCTTTTTGAGGAACATCTGTAACTTCTGTGAAAGTATGGGTAGTATATGTGCTTGAATGGGTTTTTGGCACCTATGACAGCCTCATCAAACTGGTCATGAATTTCATTAGAAAACATGGATGACTCTTAACCTAATCCATACTTTTAGGTGATCTACCATAACGGTGATGGGATTCTGGGAGCCTTGTACATTCATAGTTCAGCCTTTGGGAGAAAATCAATGTCTTTTCCATCAGCTTGGGAATATCCAGGTTTACTTCTCTCATAAATCCAGGACTCAATCCAGGTAGACCCTCACAGCTTAAACCCTCAAGCTACTAAAGTTATCTTCTATTGGACCTTCCAAAGTCAGGCCATCTCCTTACCCACTCCACCCCACCTGATTCATGCCAATTTATCTTTCATTCTTCTTACAGAGGGATCTTTCTAAACCACACATCTGCTCAATCACTCTGCTGGCTTAATATCTTTAAAAAAATTTAATATAAATTTATTTATTTTAATTAAAGGCTAATTACTTTACAATATTGTATTGGTTTTGCCATACATTGACACGAATCCGCCACAGGTGTACACGTGTTCCCCATCCTGAACCCCCCCTTCCAAATCCCTCCCCATACCGTCCCTCTGGGTCATCCCAGTGCACCAGCCCCAAGCATCCTGTATCATGCATCAAACCTGGGCTGGTGACTCATTTCATATATGATATTATACATGTTTCAATGCTATTCTCCCAAATCATCCCACCCTCGCCCTCTCCCACAGAGTCCAAAAGACTGTCCTATACATTGTGTCTCTTTTGCTGTCTTGCATACAGGGTTATCATTACCATCTTTCTAAATTCCATATATATGTGTTAGTATACTATATTGGTGTTTTTCTTTCTGACTTACTTCACTCTGTATAATCGGCTCCAGTTTCATCCACCTCATTAGAACTGATTCAAATGTTTTCTTTTTAAGGGCTGAGTAATACTCCATTGTGTATATGTACCACAGCTTTCTTATCCATTTGTCTGTTGATAGACATCTAAGTTGCTTCCATGTCCTGACTATTATAAACAGTGCTGTGATGAACATTGGGGTACACATGCCTCTTTCAATTCTGGTTTCCTCGGTGTGTATGCCCAACAGTGGGATTGCTGGGTCATATGGCAGTTCTATTTCCAGTTTTTTAAGGAATCTCCACACCGTTCTCCCTAGTGGCTGTACTAATTTGCATTCCCACCAACAGTGTAAGAGGGTTCCCTTTTCTCCACACCCTCTCCAGCATTTATTGCTTGTAGACTTTTGGATTGCAGCCATTCTGACTGGCGTGAAATGGTACCTCATTGTGGTTTTGATTTGTATTTCTCTGACTTAATATCTTAAAAGGCTCCTCACTGCCTGTAGATAAGAACCCAAACTCAGGGCCCTTTATGTCTATTCCTATTCTTCTTTCTGGCTTCTCTATTGCCCTCTTGCCCTCCTTCAACCACTGTTTATGATGTCTGGTGTCCTAGAACTGGTCACCATTGCTTGATCTCATGTTGCTTTCGTGTTTCCTTGCCATAGACAAGGATGCTTCCTCTGTGTTTATTTACTCATTGATTCAATAAAATATGTATTGAATACTTCCATGAGTTAGGCACTCTGAAGGATTGGAATCATTTTTATAATGATAATCTGTATTTTTCACCATACATTAAGCTAATATATGGAATGCAGGCATCTTACTTGTTTTACTGAGATCTATTTGACAAACACGTTTTAAATACCTGCTACGTGGTAGATACAGCCTTCGTTAGGTACTAGGATGTGCTCAGCTATGGTTCCACATTTAGGACTTCAAAGCCTTGTATTGGAGAGGAGTAACTAGGCCAGTTATTAATGTGACAGTGGTTTGTATGCTCTGGGTACCACAGAGGAAACCTGGAGGGAGATGACACTTGGGATAAACGTTGAACCTGGGGTTGAATTAGGAAGTTTGAAGGATCAATGTCCATGAAAGCATGGAAGTTGATGGCTGGAGAATAGAGGGGCCTGGTATGAAGTGAAGATGGAGAAGGTAGAGCAGGTAATTATCAGGATGTGAGTGAGGGCACGATGACTCTAGAGTACTCCCAGGTTTCTGACTTTAAATGTGAGACCATTTACTGAGATAGTGAACCCAGGAGGAAGAGGAGGCTTGAAAAGGGGAGGGAGGAAGGAAATATTTCTTTCTTTTTTTTTTTTTTTTTTTGGTATTTTTGAGTTTGAGATGTCTGGGAGCTGCTCAACAGGTAATATTCAGTGGCCAGATGGAAGCACATAGGTCTGGAACCTACAAGGGAGACCTCAATTGGAAACGAGATTTGAGTTCATCATAAAGTTGGTAGTTGAAGCCACAGGAGCATATGAGGTGATATATGGGCTGTTTAATCATTCATCATTCACTGCAGAAAGATCCACTGAGCATATACTAAGTGGGAGGCATTATTCTATACACTAAGGATATACAAGGGACCAAAACAAGCAAGATTCCTGCATGCTAGCAAGGCTATGCCCAAAATCCTTCAGGCTAGGCTTCAGCAGTAGGTGAGCAAAACGCTTCCAGTGCACAAACTGGTTTTAGAAAAAGCAGAGGAACAAGAGCTCAGACTGCTAACATTTGTTGGATCATAGAGAAAGAACTGACTAGGAGAAAGCCTTTCACTGTGTGGATCACAACAAACTGTGGAAAGTTCTTAAAGCAATGGGAATACCAGACCACCTTACCTGCCTCCTGAGAAAGCTATATGCAGGTCAAGAAACAACAGTTAGGATCAGACATGGAACAATGGACTGGGCTCAAAATTGGGAGAGGAGTACCTCAAGCTGTATATTATCACCGTGTTTATTTAATTTTTATGCAGAGTACATCATGCAAAGTACCAGGTTGGATGAATCACAAGTTGGAATCAAGACTGTGGGGTGGGGGAGGATGCTAACAACCTCATATATGCAGATGATGCCACTCAAATGGCAGAAAGTGAAGAGGAACAAAAGAGCCTCTTGATGAGGGTGAAAGAGGATAGTGAAAAGCTGGATTAAAACTCAACATTCAAGAAATTATGATAGACATTTCTCCAAAGAAGACATACGAATGGCTAACAAACACATGAAAAGATGCTCAACATCACTCATTATCAGAGAAATGCAAATCAAAACCACAATGAGGTACCATTTCACACCAGTCAGAATGGCTGCGATCCAAAAGTCAACAAGCAATAAATGCTGGAGAGGGTGTGGAGAAAAGGGAACCCTCTTACACTGTTGGTGGGAATGCAAATTAGTACAGCCACTATGGAGAACAGTGTGGAGATTCCTTAAAAAATTGCAAATAGAACTGCCTTATGATCCAGCGATCCCACTGCTGGGCATACACACCAAGGAAACCAGAATTGAAAGAGACACGTGTACCCCAATGTTCATTGCGGCACTGTTTATAATAGCCAGGACATGGAAGCAACCTAGATGTCCATCAGCAGATGAATGGATAAGAAAGCTGTGGTACATATACACAATGGAGTATTACTCAGCTATTAAAAAGAATACATTTGAATCAGTTCTAATGAGGTGGATGACGCTGGAGCCGATTATACAGAGTGAAGTAAGCCAGAAAGAAAAACACCAATACAGTATACTTACACATATATATGGAATTTAGAATGATGGTAATGATAAACCTGTACGCAAGACAGCAAAAGAGACACAGATGTATAGAACGGCCTTTTGGACTCTGTGGGAGAGGGAGAGGGTGGGATGGGTTGGCAGAGTGGCAGTGTAACATGTGTCATATCATAAGTGAAACGAATCGCCAGGCCAGGTTTGATGCAGGATGCAGGATGCTTGGGACGATGCACGGGGATAATCCAGAGAGAGGGTGTGGGGCGGGAGAGGGGAGGTGGGGGTCGGGATTGAGAGTTCATGTATACTCGTGGCTGATTCATGTCAATGTATAGCAAAATGAATACAGTATTGTAAAGCAAAACAAACTAAAAAAATAAAAATTAATTAAAAAAATAAATAAATAAATAAAATATCAAAAAAAAAAAAAGAAATTATGATCATGGCATCTGGTACTATCAGTTCAGTTCAGTTGCTCAGTTAGGTCTGACTTTTTGTGAACCCATGGACTGCAGAAAGCCAGGCTTTCCTGTCCATCACCAACTCCCAGAGTTTACTCAAACTCATGTCCATGGAGTAGGTGATGCCATCCAACCATCTCGTCCTCTGTCGTCCCCTTCTCCTCCTGCCTTCAATCTTTCCCAGCGTCAGGGTTGTTTCCAGTGAGTCAGTTCTTCAAATCACGTGGCCAAAGTACTGCAGCTTTAGCATTAGTCCTTCCGATGAATATTCAGGACTGATTTCCTTTAGGATAGATGGGTTGGATCTCTTTGCAGTCCAAGGGACTCTCAAGAGTCTTCTCCAACACCACAGTTCAAAAGCATCAATCTTCGGTGCTCAGCCTTCTTTATAGTCCAACTCTCACATCCATACATGACTACTGGAAAAACCATAGCTTTGACTAGACAGAACTTTGTCAGCAAAGTAATGTCTCTGCTTTTTAATACATTGACTAGGTTGGTCATAACTTTTCTTCCAAGGAGCAAGCATCTTTTGATTTCATGGCTGCAGTCACCATCTGCAGTGATTTTGGAACCCAGGAAAATAAAGTCTCTCACCATTTCCATTGCTTCCCGATCTATTTGCCATGAAGTGATGGGACCGGATGCCATTATCTTCATTTTCTCAATGTTGAGCTTTAAGCCAACTTTGTCACTCTCCTCTTTCACTTTCATCAAGAGGCTCTTTAGTTCCTCTTCTTTTCCCACCATAACGGTGATGTCATCTGCATATCTGAGGTTATTGACTTTTTCCTGGCAATCTTGATTCAAGTTTGTGCTTCATTTAACCTGGCATTTCACATGATGTATTCTGCATGTAAGTTTAATAAGCAAGGTGACAATATACAGCCTTGATGGATTCCTGTCTCAATTTGGAACCAGCCTGTTTTTCCATGTCTGGTTCTGTTGCTTCCTGATCTGCATACAGATTGCTCAGGAGGCAGGTAAGGTGGTCTGATATTCCCATCTCTTTAAGAATTTTCCAAAGTTTCCTGGATTCACACAGTCAAAGGCTTTGGCACAATCAATAAAGCAGAAGTAGATGTTTTACTGGAACTCTTTTGCTTTTTCAGTGATCTGACGGATGTTGACAGTTTGATCGCTGGTTCCTCTGCCTTTTCTAAATACAGCTTGAACATCTGGAAGTTCTTGGTTCACATACTATTGAAGCCTCCCTTGGAGAATTTTGAGCATTACTTTGCTAGTGTGTGAGATGAGTGCAATTGTGTGGTAGGTTTAACATTCTTTGCCATTGCCCTTCTTTGGGATTGGAATGAAAACTTTCCAGTCCTGTGGCCACTGCTGAACTTTCCAAATTTGCCGACATATCAAGTGCAGCACTTTCACAGCATCACCTTTTAGAATCTGAAATAGCTCAGCTGGAATTCCATCACCTCCACTAACTGTTTGTAGTGATGCTTCCTAAGGCCCACTTGACTTCACATTCCAGGATGTCTGGCTCTAGGTGAGTGATCACACCATCGTGATTATCTGGATCATTAAGATCTTTCTGAATAGTCCTTCCCTGTATTCTTGCCACCTTTTCTTATTATTTTCTGCTTCTCTTCTCCAGCGAGGCCCACTGATTTTCAGACCAGCCAAGGGAGCTTGTGTTCCTGATGTCAGACTCCAGGTCTGGGGTGTCTAATATGTGTCTTGTGCCCCTCACCCCCCAAGGAAGATCCCTGAGCCTGTGACAGCCCCTCCTCTTCTGTGTCCCCTGCTAGTAAAGTGGGTACTGACCAGATTGCTTCTCTCACTTCCTATGAGACTCAGGAGGATTCTTCTTCACGGCCTTAGTTGTAAAGAAGCCAACCTGCTGTGTCCAGACCACTTTCAGTGAAAGTCTGTCTCTATAGTTGCAGTTATGATGTGTTTATGAGGGGAAATGCACCCAGCATCTTCCTCTCTGACATGTTGATCTTTTGTGTTGTGTGTGTTCTGACTGCCCCACCAACTGACTGTTCCTCCATCTCTTCCTCTCCCCCAATTCCCTGAGACACAATCATATTGAATTTAGGCTTATTAATAATCCTATAATGACTTCTAAATATTCAAGTGAAAGGAAGAGTCACACATCTCTCACTTTAAATAAAAACTAGAAAAGATAAAACTCACTGAGAAAGGCATGATGAAAGCTGAAATAGGCTGAAGTCTATGTTTCTTGTGGCAACCAGTGAATCACGTTGTGAATGCAAAGGAAAAGTTCTTGAAATAAATAAGTGCTGCTACAGTGAACACACCAATGGTAAGAAAGTAACGTAGCTTTATTGCTGATATGGAGAAAGTTTGAGTGGTCTGAATAGAAGATCAAACCAGCCACCACATTCCCTAAACCAAAGCTTAATCCAGAGCAAGGCCCTATCTCTCTTCAACTCTCTGAAAGTTGAGAGAAACAAGGAAACTGTAGAAGAAAAGTTTGAAGATATCTGAGATTGCTTCATGAGATTTAAAGAAAGAAGCTGTCTTCATATACAAAAGTGCAAAGTGGAGCAGGAGTACTGATGTAGAAGCTGACGCACGTTATCTAGAAGATCTAAATAAGATCATTAATAAAGCTGGCTATATGAAACAACAGACTTTTAATGTATACAAAGCAGCTTTGTATTGAAAGAAGATGCCACCTAGGACTTTCATAGCTACAGAGGAGAAGCCAAATGCCCAGGTTCAAGTTTCAAAGGACAAGCAGACTCTCTCGTCAGGGACTAATGCATCTGGTGATTTATTTTTCTTTTCTGTAAATTAATTTATTTATTTTAATTGGAGGCTAATTACTTTACAATACTATAGTGGTTTTGCCATACACTGACATGAATCAGCCATGGGTGCACATGTGTCCCCCATCCTGAGCTCCCCTCCCACCTCCCTCCCCATCCCATCCCTCAAGGCTGTCCCAGCTCTGAGCACCGGTCTCATGCATCGAACCTGGACTGGCGACCTATTTCACATATGCTCATATACATGCATCTAGTGATTTGAAGTTGAAGCCAGTACTCATTTACCATTCCTAAAGTCCCTGGAGCCCTATGAATTATGCTGAATTTACTCTGGCTGTGTTCTATGAATGGAAGAACAAAGCTTGGATGACAGCATATATATTTACAACATGGTTTACTGAATAGTTTTTTCCCTGAGAAACACTGCTCAGAAGGAAAGACTCCTTTTAAAGTACGACTGTTCCTTGATAATGCATCTTGTCGCCCAAGAGCTCTGGCCGAGATGAGCAACAAGATCCATGTTGCTTTTATGCCTAACAACACAACATCCATCCTGCAGCCCATAGACCAAGGACTAATTTTGACTTTTAAGTCTTACTCTTTAAGAAGTACATTTTGTAAGGTTAAAGCTGCCATAGATAGTGATTTTTTTTTTATGAATCTGTGCAAAGTAAATGGATAACCTGAAAAGGACTCACCATTCTAGATTCCATCATGATCCAGAAGAACTAAAACCATCAACATTAACAGGAGTCTGAATTTCAACCTTCACGTATGACCTTGAGGGGTTTCAAGAATTCAGCTAACTAACTGCAGATGTGGTGGAACTAGCAAGAGAACTAGAATTAAAAGTGGAGCCTGGAGATGTGACTTTATTGCTGCAATCTCATGATAAAACTTGAATGGATGAGGAACTAATTCTTATGGATGAGCAGAGAGTGATTTCTTAAGATGGAATCTATCCTGGTGAAGATTCTATGAAGCCTGTTGAAGTGACAACAAAGGATTAAAATAGTAAACTTAGTTGATAAAGCAACAGAAGGGTTTGAGAAGATTGATTCAATTTTGAAAGAAGTTCTACTGAAGGTAAAATGGTATCAACATCACTGCATGCAACAGACAAACTGTGAAAGAATGAGTCAATCGATACGGCAAACTTCTTTACTGGCTTATTTTAAGAAATTGCCACCACCACCCTGATTAGTCAGCAGCTATCAACGTTGGGGCAAAGAGGCTCCACCAGCAAAAAGATCATGATTGCCAGTCTCAGATGATGGTTAGCATGGTTTAGCAATAAAGCATTTTAAAATTATGGTGTGCATGTCTGTATATATATATAGGTGGTGGTGTTCAATCATTACATCATGTCCAACTCTTTGCTATCCCATGGACTGCAGCATACTAGACTTCCCTGTCCATCGCTATCTCCCAGAGTTTGCTCAGATTCATTATTCACTGAGTTGGTGATGCTGTCTAACCATCTTATCCTCTGCTGCTCTCTTCTCCTTTTGCCTTCAATCTTTCCTAGCATCAGAGTCTTTTCTAGTAGGTCAGCACTTCCTATCAAAGTGGCCGAAATACTGGAGCTTCAGCGGCAGTCCTTCCAATGAATATTCAGTGTTGATTTCCTTTAGGATTGACTGGTTTGATCTTGCAGTCCAAAGGACTTTCAAGAGTCCTCTCCAGCACCACAGTTCAAAAGCATCAGTTCTTCAGTGGTCAGCCTTCTTTATGGTCCAATTCTCATATCCATACATGACTACTGGAAAAACCATAGCATTGACTATGGACCTCTGCCCACAAAGCGATGTCTTTGCCTTTTAATACACTGTCCAGTTATGTCATAGCTGTCCTTCACCATGCTTAAAAGAGCAAGCATCTTTAAATTTCGTGACTGCAGTCACCATTCACAGTGACTTTGGAGCCCAAGAAAATAAAATGTCACTGTTTCCGTTTTTTCCCCATCTATTTTAGCCATGAAGTGATGGGACTGGATGCCATAATCTTAGTTTTTTGAATGTTGAGCTTTAAGCCATCTTTTTCACTCTCCTCTTTCACCTTTATCAAGAGGCTCTTTAGTTCCTCTTTGCTTTCTGCCATTCGAATGATGTCACCTGCATATTGAGGTTGTTGCACATATGTACCACACCTGGTTTTATCTATTCATTTGTTGATGAACGTCTACATTGCTTCCACGTACTGGCTATTGTAAATAACTGTGTAATGAATGTTGGGGTACACGTGTTTATTGGCCATCTGTGTGCCTTCTTTGGAGAAATGTCTGTTTAGGTCTTCTGCTCACTTTTTGATCAGATTGTTTGTTTTCCTGATATTGAACTGTATGAGTTGCTTATATATTTTGCAGATTAATCATCTGTCAGTTACCCACTTGCAATTCTTTTATCCCATTCTGAGGGTGGTCTTTTAATCTTGTTTATAGTTTCTTTTGCTGTGCAATAGTTTTTAAGTTTAACTAGGTCCCATGTGTTTATTTTTGTTTTTATTCCCATTACTTTAGGAGGTGGGTCATATAGGGTCTTGCTGCAATTTATGGTAAAGAGTGTATTGCCTTTGTTTTCCTCTAAGAACTTTACAGTTTTCTCACCTTACATTTAAGTCTTTAATCCATTTTTAGTTTCTTTTTGTGTATAGTGTTAGGAAGTGTTCTAGTTTCATTCTTTAACATGTAGCTGTCCAGTTTTCCCAGAACCATTTTTTGAAGAAGCTGTCTTTTCTACATTGTATATTCTTGCTTCTTTTGTCAAGTATAAGGTACCCATAGGTGTGTGGGTTTATCTCTGGGATTTCTATCTTGTTCCATTGGTCTATATTTCTGCCAGTACCATATTATCTTGATGACTGAAGTTTTATAGGATAGTCTGAAGTCAGGAAGGTTTATTCCTCCAGTTCTGTTTTTCTTTCTCAAGATTGCGTTAGCTATTCAGGGTCTTCTGTGTGTCCATACAAATTGTAAAATTTTCTGTTCTCCTTATGTGAAAAATGCTGTTGGTAATTTGATAGTGGTTTCATTGAATCTATAGATTGCATTGGGTAGAACTGTCATTTTCATGATATTGATTCTTCCAGTCCAAGAACATGGCATATCTCTCCATCTGAATGTGTTATTTTTGATTTCTTTCATCATGTCCTCTAGTTTTCTGCATACATGTCTTCTGTCCCTTTAGGTAGGTTTATTTTTAGGTATTTTATTCTTTTTGTTGCAATGGTGAATGAGATTGCTTCCTTAATTTCTTTTTGATTTTTCACTGTTAGTGTTGAGGACTACAAGAGATTTCTGTGTATTAATTTTACATCCTGTGACTCTGCTGAATCCATTGATTAGCTCTAGTAATGTTCTGGTTACATCTTTAAGGTTTTCTTTGTATAGAGTATGTCATCTACAAATAGTGTGTTTTACTTATTTTCTAATCTGGATTCCTTTTCTTTCTCTTCTCCTATTGCTGTGGCTAGGATCTCCAAAACTCTGATGAATAATAGTGGCAAGAGTAGGCACCATTGACTAGTTCCTGACATTAGAGGAAATGCCTTCAGGTCTTCACAGTTGAGAATAATGTTTGCTGTAGTGAGTATAGTCTTGAAGTTGGATAGTGTTAGTCATCTGACTTTGCTTTCCTCATTCAATACTGTGTTGGTTATTTTGCAACTTTTGCTTCTCCATATAAACTTCGGAATCGATTTGTTAATATCCATAAAATAACTTGCTGGGATTTTCACTGGGGCTGTGTTGAACCTATAGATCATGTTAGGAAGAGCTGACATGATACTGATGTGGGGAAATGCTCTTTTGCAACATATTCACATCCCTATCCTGACCCTATATCTGCATGTCTATGGGCCTCCCCTTCCATATCGGCGCTGCCCATTACAGTCACCGCCAACTACATGTGGCTGTGAACCTTTTGGTATTTGGTTAGTCAGAATGAGAACTAAAATTTTTATTTGATTTAATTTTAGTTACTGTAGATTTAAATTTTAAAAAAATATTCAAGTATCAGACATCTTTTATGTGTTTGAAACAACTTGGGTATTTCTATCTCCCTTTTAAAAAAATTAAGACTATCTTTTAGAGTAGCTTTAGGTTCATGGTAAAATTAGCAGGAAGATACAGAGATTTCCCATTTGCCCTGCCCCATACATGCATCAGTCAGTTCAGTCGCTCAGTCGTGTCCGACTCTTTGCAACCCCATGAATCGCAGCACGCCAGGCCTCCCTGTCCATCACCAACTCCCGGAGTTTACTCAGACTCACGTCCATTGAGTCCATGATGCCATCCAGCCATCTCATCCTCGGTCGTCCCCTTCTCCTTCTGCCCCCAGTCCCTCCCAGCATCAGGGTCTTTTCCAATGAGTCAACTCTTTGCATGAGGTGGCCAAAGTACTGGAGCTTCAGCTTTAACATCATTCCTTCCAAAGAAATCCCAGGGTTCATCTCCTTCAGAATGGACTGGTTGGATCTCCTTGCATAGCCTTGCCCAATATCAGCATCCTTAACTAGACTAGACCTTTGTTTTAGCAATTAACTTACACTGACACATCATAATCACCTAAAATCCATAATTTACATTATGGCTCATTCTTGATGTTATACATTCCATAGGTTTGGACAAGTATATAATATGTATCCATCATATGTTATCATACAAAATTTTTTTCTGCCCTAAAATGTCTCTGTGCTCCATCTAGTTATCCATCCCTGATTCAATTCCTGACTTTTTTTAACTTTGAATTTTATGAAATTTAAATATATATTAACTACTTTTTGATGAAAATTAGCATCCAATTTGAGATAATCCTTATCTGTAATGGCAGATTTTAGTGTGATGTGTTTTTGAAATTTTCTATAATGGATACATTATTTTCATAATCAGCAAAATGTTAGTTCAAAAAAGAAAAATAAGGTTATCTTCAGCAGCAAGGAATAATGAAAATATTTTTAATATGCCCTTCAAGACATTGGCTGCACAAATTTTCTCCTTTTCAGGAATAAGAATCTCTAGATTTTTGCAGAAATAATATATCTTCAGGAAGTTCCTAAAATTTCAAGAGATCATTCAGTTTGGTTGTACATGTGGGAATTTGTGAACGTTTATTAATATTTCAAATACAGCTACTCAACACATTTTGTTATTAAAGTCTTTTCTTGAGCCATGAATAATTTGTTACTATCTTCTGAATTTTGGCTCTGAGTTAACGTTTTCTAAATCCTGAGGGATTTTATAGTTAGATTTTGAAAAAGATAAAGTGTCGCTGGAAACCACATAAAAGAATAATTTTTCAATCAGCCTCATCGTCACATTTGGACCAAAAGAAAAGAGAGATTGCAATTTTCTCTGGCATTTTTCTTCCTTTGCTTTGTACTGTAACAGCTTGTGAGTTATTTCTGAGGATAGTTCTCCATCATGAGATTTCTGAGTCCAGTTGATTTTGTTAAGATTAGTTATCACTCACCATCATTATTCTTTTATTCCACACTGGAGGTAGGGAATGCTGAGGGTCTGCAGAGATTGCAGGAATTAGCCTAAACTCTTTGTGACTTTCTTCCTACTTGTGATCCTATCGACTCTAAATAATCTCCAAAATGGAAATCATGAACACAGTGAGCTCACACTGACTACCCATAGGTGGGATTGTCCATCTCTCTTCAAAGGCAAGGAATCTGAGTTTCAGGTAATTTAAGTGTACAGTAAATATCAGAACTGAAGTCAACTTATATCTCTCTACAATGACAATGTTCTAATTTAACTAGAGGTTTCTCACTAAATACAGCATTATAGTAGAAATACTTGCTGTGTATTGTCCATTGGAATATAAAGAAAAGTTCTGGCTCAGCGTGAAAGACACCACACACATCTCTTCTTGTAAACACTTTAAATGACAGAAGACGGGGAGAGAGGAGAATTAATGAACAAGGGCAAAGAGAATTAGAGGACGTTCAGCCCAAGTGAGAGCTAGCACAAAATTTTGGAAGAGAGCGATCTTTCAAAGAGGGCAATGACTCTCTTAGCAGTGTGGGGGAAACGGAAAACGCTGAGTGTTTGGGAGCTAGAGACTTAGAAGAAGCCATCTGATTTTTCCCTCAGAAATTTGGAAAAGCTCAGGATTTAAAGCAGCAAGTGCAGCCAGCAAAAAACGAGGTGTGAGGCCACAGGGAGAATGACTAGAACTTTGCAGGCAAAGTCATTGGGACCTTGTTTGCTTCCTCTCTCCGGAATTGGTTGATAACCCTCCCTTACAGTGAGTTTCCAATCATCTAGTGCTACTTTGCTGACAAAAGTCCATTTAAATAAAGCTGTGATTTTTCCAGTAGTCATGTATGGATGTGAGAGTTAGACTGTAAAGAAAGCTGAGCTCAGAAGAATTGATGCTTTTGAACTGTGGTGTTAGAGAAGACTCTTGAGAGTCCCTTGGACTGCAAGGAGATCCAGCCAGTTAATCCTAAAGGAAATCATCCTGAATATTCATTGAAAGGAATGATGCTAAAGCTGAAGCTCCAATACTTTGGCCACCTGATGCGAAGAACTGACCCATTGGAAAAGATCCTGATGCTGGGAAAGATTGAAGGTAGGAGGAGAAGGGGACAACAGATTATGAGATGATTGGATGGCATCAGTTGGTGATGGGCAGGAAAGTCTGGTGTGCGGCAGTCCATGGGGCCGCAAAGAGTCAGACAAACTGAGCGACTGAACTGAACTGAACTGAGTTGCTGCTGCACCCTTAAATACAAACAGACAGCCAGAGCTCACTGGGCATCTGAGGAAAGTTCCCAATATGACAAAGACCCAAATAATCAGAAAAAGCAACATCGAGGAAATAGAGAACATAAGCCAAATGAAATCTCTAAGAAAGCAGAACATAGAACATTCTCTAAGAAAGTAGAGCAATGCCAAGTATTTCTTGGCATATAGATGCATAAAGCCAAGGAACCCTCCAAGATAAATAAAGAGTAGGAAATGGGATAGGAAATTTGGAGTCCATCTGGGAGATTCTAATCTTCAACACATAGAGAAGACAAAACTTGTAAAGAAATCACACGAGAAAATTCCCCAGAAGTGAAGTATTTGACTTGCCAGATTTCCAATTTCTTCATGAACTCACCTCAATTAATTAAAAAAAGAAATACCTAAGAAAGACTTTTATGAATTTTAGGACATCAAAGATAAAGAAACTTCCTAAAAGCTTATGGTCACAGAACACGCCACATACAAAGAAATGGAACTAAAGCGGTATTCAATTCCTCACCAATACTGGAAGTTATAATGCCACGGAACAGTGCTGTCATAGTTTGGAGGCAAATTGTGTTAAGGTATAAAACTTTATACCCAGATAAAGCACGGATTAGGGTCCTAGTACTTCCACAATGAAGTGCTACAAGCTGGGCATCTTAAAATAACAGAACCTTATTCTCTCACAGTTATGGAGACCAGAAGTCCAAAATCAAGGTGTTAGCAGGTTGACTCCTTCTGGGGCTCTGAGAAAGAAGTCTGTTCTGTGTTTCTTTCCTGACTTCCATGGCCGTCAGCAATTCTGAGTCTTCCTCGGCTTATTGCTGCACCACTCCTGTCTCTGCCTTTGCCTTCACATGAAATTCTTTCCTTGGTGTGTGCTTCTGTGTCTTCCCATAGCCTTCTTATAAGGAGATCACTCACTAGGTTTAGGGCCCACTCTAAGTATGACCTCATCTTAACCAATTACATCTGTGAAGACCCTATTTCTAAATAAAGTCACATTTTGAGATTCCAGGTGAACATGAATTTAAGACCCTTTTCAACCCCATATACACCATCAACCCAAGTATGAGACAAGAACATTTGGGGTCATGTAAGGACTGAAACGGAGAAGGCAATGGCACCCCACTCTAGTACTCTTGCCTGGAAAATCCCATGGACGGAGGATCATGGAAGGCTGCAGTCTATGGGGTCACTGAGGGTCGGACACGACTGAACAACTTCACTTTCGCTTTTCACTTTTGTGCATTGGAGAAGGAAATGGCCTCCAATGTTCTTGCCTGGAGAATCCCAGGGACGGGGGAGCCTGGTGGGCTGCCGTCTATGGAGTCGCACAGAGTCAGACATGACTGAAGCGACTTAGCAGCAGCAGCAAGGACTGAAAAATTCTATCTCCAGTGCACTGGTTTTTAGGGAAGTTAATAGAAGATGTGCCTTTTTCAAAAGAAGTAATGGATTAAGGAAGTAGAAGGTAAGGAACCAGATGAAAGGAAATCTACAAAGGAAAGCGAATTAAGAGACCACACATAGCAGAAGAACGGGGTACTCCAGCGGTGACGTGTCCCGGGGCAATAGAAAGAAAATGCAAAGTATTTGATACATCTGAGTATTTATAAAATTAAACAAGCAGTTGTTTGATAGAGTTGAAAGTCTAAGATAAAACAGAAGCTGGAAAAGAAAGATATTCATAGTTCCTTCTTGGTTCAGCACTAAGTGGCCTTTACGTAGTCACTGTGGGGAGACAGCAAATTAGCCAAGATGCTGTGGTCAGCCTCTCGCCCCACGTTTTGTAAGAGGATTATGTGACAGCTAACACTGCTTATAGCACTGCGCCTGCTCAGCACGGTATACTCGCTTAGCCACAGGCTGTGTGCAGCTACGCTGTGCTACGTCACATCTCCTGCTACAGCCGCTGTGCCAGCCAGAAGAGAATAATGTGTCTACAAGTCCTGTGGCTCCCCATGTTTTCTTCCAGCCTGTTAGCGTGTGTCTTGCCTACTGTGGGTTCAGCACACGGTGCATAAAATGAGACAGTTGGCACTGCGAACAGGATCAGCGATAAAGTTATAAACTAGCAATTGTAACTTTTTATTTAATGAAAACTTAAGGGACCATATGAAAGTGGTAAGGATGGATGATTATGTTGGATAAATTGCTAAATATTCACCAATCATTATAGGAAGTCAGCAGACAACATCTAAAATCAATATGACACACAATTGCAGTATTAGCACATTAAATCGTTGTGTGTTTTTTTTTTTATTTTAACTGCAGGCTAATTACAATATTGTGATGGTTTTTTCCATACATTGACATGAATCAGCCATGGGTGTACATGTGTTCCCCATCCTGAACCCCCCTCCCACCTTCCTCCTCATCCCATCCCTCAGGGTCATCCCAGTGCACCAGCCCTGAGCACCCTGTCTCATGCATCGAACCTGGACTGGCGATCTGTTTCACATATGATAATATACATGTTTCAATGCTATTCTTTCAAAACATCCCACCCTTGCCTTCTCCCACAGAGTGTTTTTGATTTTTTAAATATAAAGCTAGTAATATTTTTATAAGGAAGATTCCCCCAGAGAAGAAAATGGCAACCCCAGCTAGTATTCTTGCCTGGAAAATCCCTTGGACGGAGGAGCCTTGAGGGCTACAGTCCATAAGGCTGCACAGAGTTGGACGCAAGTGGAGCTACTTAGCAGCAATATTTTTATAGCAACTCAAATTAAAAGAGGAAAGTATAAAACAACATAGGACTCACCTTAGAAGTGTATCAAAATGCAGCTTATGTGTTTATACCCAGAGATGACAAGTTAGTACAACTAGGGGAGCCTGGAACTCTCCATTTTAACATGACCTATGAAATTCTGATGCGAGTGGTCCCTAGACCCCACTTTCAGAAACTCTTTCTCAAAAACAGCCACAGTATTGCAGGGAGATCAGCTCCAGAGGGTTTCCGCTAGAAACCAAGCAAATATGATCCTTTGTTAGTTGTGTCCTTTCCTTATTGGCACTGGGATACAACTGTGTTGTGTGATAAAACCCTGCTCAATTAAAAGCTACTCCAACTGCAGGGATAAGTGGTGAAACAAGGGATCCAGATATCAAGGTTAGAACGTGTTTGCAGGCAGTTGGAAGAAGTCTCCCAACTTGGCAGTTTGCAAACATTGGCAGGAGCCCTGCAGCCATCCTCTCCCATGCTCACAGGAGGGTAAACAAGCCTCCTGGCTAATAAGAGGCATATGTGAGAAGGAATGCCATTGATTGCCTCACCAAGCAGTCAGCCCACTCCTATGGAACAGTGATGCGTGCGAAGGTGTCTGAGGTTCTATCCCAGATGGTGCATAGGAGAATTCTTAGAAATGTAGCCAGTGCGGATGCTGGAGTGAAAACTGCTGCACCATGCTATCTAAAGAGTGACTGAACTGTCACAGTGATAGCAAGCCACGTCTGCAGTAAAAGGCTTAGAAAGCCATCATTAGCACTCCCCAAATTTCTATACAACCCTGTCCCCTGGTCTACCCTGAAATTTATCACCAGCTTCCCAAATGAGTCTTTAGGATGGCTCCTAACTGCCTCTGAGCGGCTGCTACAAAGCTTAACACTAATGCGCTGTTACACACGTCACATCTCAGTCTCAGAAATGAGAAAACTGGGCGTTCTAAGAAGTTAAGCCACAAACCCAGCATCACCTAACCAGTAAGTGGTAGAACAAGTCTTACATGTCTCATGACTCCAAATTTCATCCTGGACCATCTTCAAGCCTACAGGATATCAGATAACAGAATAGGGTCTTCAGCATCCAAGCTGCGAAGTGTGGTCCATTTATTACCGCATTTACGTCCACTGGACAGAAATCCTGCTGGTCTGGTGTGAGGGATCTCACACAGGGGCTGTAGAGGGAGCTGAACACAGCCACCTCAGCACAGTGGAGCTCCTGCAGTGAGGGTCACCATAACACTGACCCAACTTTTTCCCAGCTATGGATGGAACACCCAGGACATCCTGGGGACACATGAGCTGTGGGAGGGTGGCAGGAGAGTTCGGCTGATTGTAAAAAAGACCAGTTCTTAAGATGAGGTCACTGGTTGAAGGGCTTCAGAAAGAAGCCAAAAGAACCAGCAAATCCTTAATCATGACATTTATAAAATGAGGGAACTATAGGGAATATGGGTTCAGTAACACTATTTTGCTAGTTACAATGATAAAGTGGAGGAAGAGAATAAGAGGTAACATTATTTTCCATATGCCAGGCATTGTGCTAAAAATAATTTCACTTAGTCCAATGAACTGGGTACTTTTTTTTTGAAAGTGTGATTTTTTAAAATTTAAGCATGTTTTGCATCTCACTGCTACTTAAAAGTTTTACTTTTATTGACGTATAGTTAATTTACAATGTTGTGTTTGTTTCAAGTGTACAGCAAAGTGATCAGTTATAAATGTGTGTGTGTGTGTGTGTGTGTGTGCAGGCTTCTCAGGATAAGTGGTAAGGAATCTGCCTGCCATGCAAGAGATTTGGGTTCAATCCCTGGGTCAGGAAGATCGCCGGGAGAAGGAAATGGCAACTCACTCAGTACTCTTGCCTGGAAAATTCCATGGACAGAAGAGCCTGGTGGGCTATAGTCCATGGCGTTGCAAGAGTCAGGCATGACTTGGTGACTTAACAACAACAGTATATATATACACATATGCTTTTTCAGATTATTTTCCAGATACTACAAGATATTGAGTATAGTTCTTTGGCTTATATAGTAGGCCTTTGCTGTTTTACTTATATTCCGTTAATCCCACACTCCTAATATATCTCCCTCCTTTGGCAACCATAAATTTATACTGTAAGTTTATTTATGTTTTATAAATAAGTTCATTTGTATAGTTTTCTTTTTTCTTTTGGATTTCACAAACAGTGGTATCATTTATTTGTCTTTTTCTGTCAGATTTACTTCAGGAACTGTCAACACAGAATTTTACACCCAACAGAAATAGCTGTTCAGAGTGAGTCCAGGTTGCAGAGCTGTCCAGAGCTGTCTAGGTTCATCATGTTGCTGGAAATGGCGTTACTGTATTCTTTTTTATGACATCTTCTTTACTCATTTATTTATTAGTGGAGCTAGGTACAGTCTTTATTCTCACTCTGCTGATGAGGAAATCAAGGCCAGAGGAAGTAGCAATTCCCTAACGGTGGCGCAGCTAGTGAGGGGTAGAGTTAGGGCTAGAGTTCAAGCACCTGATGTCTCACGGTGACTATTGTTTTCCGTCCTTTGAGCCAATTTTTCTTCTCATGAAAATGCATAAAAAGAATATGGTCTTTGGGAAAATAGGAAAACCCAGATCTATATCCCTCTGTACCTTGAACTATGTGACATTTTCTTTCTGAGTCCTGGATTCCTCACTTTTACAATGGAGATAATGACGGCTTACTTTACCTTTTGTGTGTGTGTCAGCATTAAATGAAATAATGTATATAAATCACCAATTATAGCATCTGGTATAACAGTAAGAGCTCAACAAATCTGTGATTTCTTTTCCTTCTTCCTCTTAGGTTAGAAATAGTGTCTATTTTGTTTATTCAATATCTGCCTTTTTAGATAGTATCACCAAACATCATGTTGATCTTCCAAATGGATATTTCTACACATGTGAGGACACATATTATGAAGCATTTCAATAAAAATTCATATAGCCAGTCCTCCTTCTCTGTGAACACAATACATACAATATGGTTTAAACAAAAAACCTTTTCTAAGGACAAAGATCCAGGAAAGGCAATAACTTTTTGCTGCGTTACTTAACTAGTCAAGAAAATGAAAATATTAGGAAAGAATTTTAATAAATACCAAAATGACTCCCACGCCTATGTTCCAAATGATAAATGGTACTTAGCTGGCATTCAGCTGCATGATCAAATCACCTTTGTTGTTGTTCAGTCGCTCAGTCATATCTCTTTGTGATCCCGTGGACTGCAGCACACCAGGCTTCCCTGTCCTTCACCATTTCCTGGAACTTGCTCAAACGCATGTCCATTGAGTCAGTGATGCCATCTAACCATCTGGTCCTCTCTCGTTCCTTTCTCCTGCCTTCAATCTTTCCCAGAATCAGGGTCTTTTCTAATGGGCAGGCTCTTCACATCAGGTAGACAAAGTATTTGAGCTTCAGCTTCAGCATTAGTCTTTCCAATGAATATTCAGGATTAGTTTCCTTTAGGATTGACTGGTTTGATCTCCTTGCAGTCCAAGGGACTCCCAAGAGTCTTCTCCAACACCACAGTTTAAAAGCATCGATTCTTTGGTGCTCAGCCTTCTTTATGGTCCAACTTTCACATCCATACATGACTACCGGAGAAACCATAGCCTTGACTAGACAGATCTTCATCAGCAAAGTAATGTCTGCTTTTTAATAGCTGTCTAGATTTGTCATAGCTTTTCTTCCAAGGAGCAAGCATCTTTCAATTTCATGGCTGCAGTCACCATCTGCTGTGATTTTGGAGCCCAAGAAAATAAAGTCTCTCACTGTTTCCATTGTTTGTCCATCTATTTGCCATGAAGTGATGGGGCAGGATGCCATGATCTTAGTTTTTTGAATGTTGAGTTTTAAACCAGCTTTTCGAAATCACCTGTGCTAAGAATGCCCAGTGTCTACACTGCACCCTGTACCAACCCTGGGCATTAAGGTTCAGGCATCAGCAGTTTAAAAAGCTCTGAGGGGTTCCCAAGGAGCAATCAAAGGCAAGAATCACTGGGGTACACTTGAGCAGTTGTTCTCAAAGTGTGGTCCTGGGACAAGCAGCGTCAGCCTGAGCTGGGAACTTGTGAGAAATGCAATTCTCAGGCCTCACCCCAGACTCACTGAATCAAAAACTCTGGGAGGGGGTGGAGCTTTCCAGAGGATTCTTCTGAACAGTCAAGTCTGAGAACTGCTGTTCTTGATGCCCAGCTCTCTCTCCCTCATTCTCTGTCACAATCATGCAATTATGTCCTGCTTATCTTACCTTTATGTATTTCCCTTCCATGTTCACTCATCCCCAACCTGAGCAGCACTGTCCACTTTTGTCTGGGTAACCACCTGATTATGCTGTACCTAGTTCTTCTCCCCTTCAATTCCCTCTTCCCTCAGCAGCCAAGACCAGTCATAATAAAAGTTCAACCACATCCTTCCTCTGGTGCCCCCAGAGCAGAAGCTAAATGTGGTCCACATGGTTCTCTACGGCTGGCCTGTATTCACCTCTCCATCCTCATCTCCATCACCACTAAGCCCAGTTAGCAACACAGAGTTCATATAGTCAATCCTCCTTCCCCAGGAACACAATAAAAAAAACCTATTATTTTAAGGACAAAGAGCTGGGAAAGACAATTTATTTTATGGTTGGATTACTTACTTGATTTTTGTCTGGCCATTGTCTCTTTTTTCTTCCAGATCAATGAACCTATTCTTTATGAAGCTTTCTCTAGGCTGGGGTAAGGAGGCCTACATATTTCTGCCATGCTCTCTGCTCACTTCCTCCTAGCACTACTACATGAAATCAAAGTGATCTCTCTTTCTGACTCAATCTCCCTGGCTAAATCATTAGTTCAAGGTATAGGTCACCTTTATTTACCCTTGTTAGTTGCTCAGTCAAGTTCAGCTCTTTGCAACCCCATGACTATACCTTTGTCCGTGAAATTCTCCAGGCAAGAATATACTGGAGTGGATTGCCATGCACTCCTCCAGAGGATCTTCCCTATCCAAGGGTCAAACCTGTGTCTCCTGCATCACAGGCAGATTCTTTACCACTGAGCCACCATAAATAAGGGAAGCCCTTGTTTACTTTTATATCCCCTAACTGTGGCAAAATGCATGCTACATGGATGATTGCCAATATTGATGCCAAACTGAAATGAAAATTAGCAAAATGCACCTACTCATTGACAGAACTTCAAGCAAGTGAATTCTAGGCCAGCACTTCAACATAGATATGCCCAGGAATCACCTGAAGATGTTGTTCAAAGTGTAGATTCTGATCCCGTTGCCTCAGGTTGCTGCCCAGAAATTCTGCATTTCTAACAAGCTCCCAGGTGATGCTGATGAGGCTGGTTCATGGGCCAAAAACCACCTGGACTGTGGCCCTCCAACACCACGGAACACAGGGCACTTGGAGATCAATTTATGTCGTACTAGGAACAATTCTTTTACCTTGAAGAGATGCTAAGTTACTGAGAGGATAAAAGAATTTACGGGGGGGAGGGATAAACTAGGAGTCTGGGATTAACAGATACACACTACTGTATATAAAATACATAAACAACAAGGGCCTACTGTATTGTACAGGGAACTATGCTCAATATTCTGTAATAACCTATATGGGCACAATTGAGCACACACAGGCAAATATGGGAAAACATTATGAAAAAGAATATATGTATATGTATAAACTAAGCAACTGTGCTGTGCCCCTGATACTGACCCAACATTGTGAATCTAAGAGTGTCATATTAAAAAGAGATGACAGGCTGCTTACTAGTCTGTTCTTACAATATCCATCAACCTAGAGTCTTAAATATGCTTCTTTTAAAATTTTATTTATTTATTTTAATTGGAGGCTAATTGCTTTACAATATCGTGGTGGTTTTCACCATACACTGACATGAATCAGCCACGGGTGTACATGTGTCCCTTATGCTGAACCCCCTCCCTCTCCATCCCATTACTCAGGGTTGCCCCAGTGCACCGGCTTTGAGTGCCCGGTTTCATGCATCGAAATTGGACTGGTCATCTATTTCACATTTGGTAATATACAAGTTTCAGTGCTCTTCTCTCAAATCATCCCACCCTCGTCTTCTCCCCACAGAGTCCAAAAGTCTGTTCTTTACATCTGTGTATCTTTTGCTGTCTCACATATAGAGTCATTGCTACCATCTTTCTAAATTCCATATATATGTGTTAATATACTGTATTGGTGCTTTCTTTTCTGACTTACTTCACTCTGGATAATAGGCTCCAGGTTCATCCACCTCATTAGAAGTGATTCAAATGTGTTCTTTTTGATAGCTGAGTAATATTCCATTGTGTATATGTACCACGGGTTTCTTACCCATTCATCTGCTGATGGACATCTAGGTTGCTTCCATGTCCTGGTTATTGTAAACAGTGCTGTGATGAACATTAGGGTACACGTGTCTCTCAATTCTGGTTTCCTCAGTGTGTATGCCCAGCAGTGGGATTGCTGGGTCGTATGGCAGTTCTATTTCCAGTTTTTTAAGGAATCTCCACACTCTTCTCCATAGTGGTGATACTAGTTTGCATTCCTTCCAGCAGTGTAAGAGGGTTCCCTTTTCTTCACACCCTCTCCAGCATTTATTGTTTGTAGACTTTTCCATAGCAGCCGTTCTGACCGGCATGAGATGGTACCTTATTGTGGTTTTGATTTACATTTCTCTGATAATGAGTGATGTTGAGCATCTTTTCATGTGTTTGTTAGCCATCTGTATATCTTCTTTGGAGAAATGTCTGTTTAGTCCTTTGGACCATTTTTTGATTGGGTTGTTCATTTTTCTGGAATTGAGCTGCATGAGCTGCTTGTATATTTTTGAGATTAATTCTTTGTCAGTTGCTTTGTTTGCTATTATTTTATCCCATTCTGAAGGCTGTCTTTTCACCTTGCTTGTAGTTTCCTTTGTTGTGCAAAAGCTTAATTAGGTCCCATTTGTTATTTTTGCATTTATTTCCAGTATTCTGGGAGATGGGTCACAGAGGATCCTGCTGTGATTTACATCAGAGAGAATTTTGCCCATGTTTTCCTCTAGGAGTTTTACAATTCTGGTCTTACATTTAGATCTTTAATCTATTTTGAGTTTATTTTTGTGTATGGTGTTAGAAAGTGTTCTAGCTTCATTTTTTTACAGACGGTTGACCAGTTTTCCCAGCACCATTTGTTAAAGAGATTGTCTTTTCTCCATTGTATAGTCTTGCCTCCTTTGTCAAAGATAAGGTGTCCACAGGTGCATGGATTTATCTCTGGGCTTTCTATTCTGATATGCTTCAGAAGAGACTTCAAACAGTTGTCTTGTGAGCCAGGCTCCCACACAGCTATCATCCTCATCACAGGGGATGAGAGCTTCCTTCTCAGCAGCATTTGTGCAGAGGACAACTTCTAGCTCTTATCAGACTTCTTCTTAACACAGAATCCAAATTCAGCTTGGGAAGTGAAAGCCAGGGAAAATAGAGGGAGCCAAGTAGGAATTTAGCCAGGCTCAGCAAGACAGGGCTTATTCATTCACCCCTTTCTGAGAAAAGAAAAATAATTATTGAGAGCCTGTTAAGATCCTAGCATATCATGAAAGGAGAGGTGCAAGTATGGTCAAGGAGGGGCTGAAGGAGAAATTTAGTCAGAAGGACGTTCCAGAGTTCTGGGTCAGAGACGGAAAGAGGTTCTAGCCAAGGGAGTCCCATAGAGGCTGCACAAATTTTCAATTATGACTATTCAAATTCTCACCCCCACTGCTCACACTCAGATAAAAGAGTTAGGAATCAGATTTTAAATGTCACATGAAGTCTTCCAGACGTATCACAGGATTATTAGTCATCTGTTATTCTGACCAGCTGTTCTGCAATGTATCATCCATGTCAAGACTCAGGGGTCTTTTCTTCACAGAATCCCTGGGGAAATGTGTGCTTAATGCATGTGCTTTGGTTCCTTTCTAAGAGCATGCAGTTTTGTTTATAGGACACCTGAATTCAAACAGGTTGGCTACTGAGAAGTAATTCAAGATTTTTTTTTTTAAAGTTTGTTAAGGTTCTTTTAGGCCTAAAAAATAAGACTTTTCAGCAACTAACAACACTTACTGTGGCCTCAGCTTCCAGTAGTCCCCAAATTTCCAACCCAGCCACTCTGGGTCCCTTCCAAGCCCTGCTCACATACTCCCAATCTCCCCACTCCAGTGCACAAGCACACATATTCCTGTTCTATTTTCTCAGCTTTTCCTTGTCATTTCTCATGCCAATTCCAACTTCCCCATCAAACTAAACTACATTTCTCTTTCAAGATGAGTTTGCTCATTCATTCAGTCTTTATTGGGTGCCTTTTAAGTGCCAGGGACCATCTGGGATGTTGGGGATTCAGTGATGAACTAATAGGGATGCTCACTTCAGTGCCCCTTGGGGACATACAGAAGTGGATGGGCAAGCCAACATACCAGTATAAGCTTCCCAGAGTCCCTTGAACTGCAAGGAGATCCAAGCAGTCCATCCTAAAGGAGCTCAGTCCTGAGTGTTCATTGGAAGGACTGATGCTGGAGCTGAAACTCCAATACTTTGGCCACCTGATGCGAAGAGCTGACTCATTGGAAAAGACCCTGATGCTGGGAAGGATTGAGGGCAGGAGGAGAAGGGGAAGACAGAGGATAAGATGTTTGGATGGCATCACTGACTCAATGGACATGAGTTTGGGTAAACTCCGGGAGTTGGTGATGAACAGGGAGGTCTGGCGTGCTGCGGTCCATGGGGTCGCAAACAGTCAGACATGACTGAGCAAATGAAATGAACTGAACTGAACTGATGAGGACCCAGAGGGAACAATCCAGGAATGGGAGAATATATAGTGGGAATTCATAGGGGAGGGTGGTTACCCTGCTTAGCTTCAAGAATTTATGGAAGGTGTTTCAAGCAGGTGAGACCCAACCAGAGGATGAACAAGAGATAGGGAGAGGAAGAGGTTCCTTGCAGGGGAGAGAGATTAGGCTGAAAAAGAGCAATTCCAGATTTTGCAGAATCATTTAAGACATGGAAGGAGTTTGTACTGTTTTCTTAAAGGAAATGGAGGGAGAGACCTGATGTGAATTCTATTTCTTCTTTGAAGTTTCTCCCGGTTATTCAAATCCCAAGTGTTTTTTATTCCTTCTTTGATTTCCAAAGCAATTACTGGCTCTACTTAGCAGCCTTACTCTGTATTCATGTATTTTTATCATCCTGTGATCATTCTCTGTTGTTGTTTCTCAACAACACAAATTCCAGTATTCTACTTTTGGCTTGAATGTTCAAAATACACAACACACCTATTTAAAAATTCCCTATATTTACAGTGCAATTGTTCCTCCAGTCAATGTCACTTAATTTCACCATTTTTACCTCTTATATGCATCAAATTGTGACCACTCAGATATAAAATTCACATCAAAATTGAAACTAATTTATATATTGATTCAAATTCTGTGATATACCAATGAAGGAGAAAAGTTTCCCTGATGCTTGGTGTTAAAGGTGTTTTTTATTTTATATAAAAATGATCCTTGCCCTGAGGAGTTTTCATTAAGTCAAGGTTTCTGGAATATATATAAGTATATATTCTATATATAATATATATGTATATATGTACACACACATATGAATATCTGTACATTCTATATATACATATATATAGAATATATACATATATATATAGAGAGAGAGAATATGGATGTGAGAGTTGGGCTATAAAGAAAGCTGAGCACTGAAGAATTGATTCTTTTTAACTCTGGTGTTGGAGAAGACTCTTGAGAGTTCCTTGGACTGAAAGCAGATCCAACTAGTCCATCCCAAAGGAAATCAGTCCTAAATATTCATTGGAAAGACTGATGCTGAAGCTGAAACTCCAATACTTTGGCCACCTGATGTAAAGAACTAACTCACTGGAAAAGACCCTGATGCTGGGAAAGATTGAAGCGGATGACAGAGGATGAGACGGTTGGATGGCATCACCAACTCAATGGACATGAGTCTGAGTAAGCTCCAGGAGTTGTGACAGACAAGGAGGCCTGGTGTGCTACACGACTGAGCAACTGAACTGAACTGATATATATATTTGTGTATATATGTATTATTTCCTCACAATCTTAACATGATTCTAAGTATAGCATAAGGCCTTACTTGAATTTTACATTTATTTCCATGACTTGGCTTACACTTTTTACATCATGAAATATGTCAGGCATCCAAAAATGTATAAAAAATTATATAAGGAAAACTCACTGTCCACCACCCAGCTAAAGAAATAAAGCACTGTAATGACAATTGGACCTTAGCTTTACCCCTCCACACTGAAAGATAACTGCTGTTTTGAATTTGGTGTTTATCATCCCCACATATGCTCCTTCTCCATTTGTGGGTACTCATAAACAATGCATGATATTGCTTCTCAGGTTTTAGGATGAACCTACTCCAGTGTTCTTGCCTGGAGAATCCCAGAGACGGGGAAGCCTGGTAGGCTGCCATCTATGGGGTCACACAGAGTCAGACATGACCGAAGGGACTTAGCAGCAGCAGCAGCAGCATGAATGATGTCATAATGTATCCTTCTGCAACTCTTTCCAAGATTGTCCATAAATGCAGCTCTAGCTTATCAACTTAACGGCTGTATTGTATTCCATTCTATGCGTATCCCACATTTGGGACATTTTGGTTGGTTCACGTCTTCACTAAAACACACCGTGCTACAGTGAACGTACTTATACTTGGTTCCTTGAGTATCCTATGTAAGACTTTCTACAGGCATGTAGATCTAATGTGAGTTTGCTGAGTTTAGGACATGAGCATTATAAATCTAGCCAGACGTGGCTAAAGATGCTAGTCAGACAAGACATTTCATTCTCTCCTTAGCATCGTGTGAGTTTCTCTGGCCTCACATTTTAAAAAATTGAAGTGTCGTTGACTTAGACTGTTGTATTAGTTTCCATTGTAGAACAAAGTGGTTCAGTTTCACTTACATGTATATACATGTATGCATGTCTGTGTGTGTGTGTGTGTGTGTGTGTGTGTGTGTGTGTATGTGTATGAAATTGCTCAGTCGTGTCTGACTCTTTGTGACCCCATGTACTGTATGTAGCCCACCAGGTTCCTCTGTCCATGGGATTTTCCAGGCAAGAATACTGGAGTGGGTTACCATTTCCTTCTCCAGGAGATCTTCCCGAGTCAGGGATTGAAGCTGGGTCTCCCACACTGTAGGCAGACACTTTACTGTTTGAGCCACCAGGGAAGTCCATATATATATATATTCTTTTCCTTCACACCTTATTATAAAATCTTGAGTATAGTTCCCTGTGCTGTATAGCAGGTCCTGTTGGTTATCTGTTTTGTATACAATAGTGTGTCTGTTAATCCCCAATTCCTAACTTATCCCTTCCACTCCCTTTCCCCTTTGGTAACCATACCTTTGTTTTTCATGTCTATGGGTCTGTTTTGTATATAAGTTCATGTGTATCATTTTTTTAAGATTCTACATGCAAGGGAGTAGTATCCATTTTATATATGTACCACAGCTCCTTTATCCATTTATCTGTTGATGGCATTTAGGTTGCTTCCATGTCCTGGCTATTGTAAATAGTGCTGGAATGGACCCTGGGGTGATGTATCCTCTCAAATTATGGTTTTCTCCAGATATATGTCTCAGAGTGGAATTGCTGGATTATATGATAGCTCTACTTTCAGTTTTTTTAGGGAACCTCCATACGGTTCACCACAGTTGGCCTCACATTTTTTTTAATTTAAATTAATTAATTTTAATTGGAGGACAATTATTTTACACTATTGTGATGATTTTTGCTATACATCAGCATGAATCATTCATAGGTATACATGTGTCCCCCTCATCCTGAACCTTCCTCCCACCTGTCTCCCTACCCCTTCCCTCCAGGCCTCATATTCTTAATAACCCATGTCACATTTAGATTTAGGGATCTTATGTACTCTTAGGGGAAAATAAAACTTTATTAAATGAGTAGAGTTTGCTCTAGAACTTCCCAGGGAGAGTAAAGGCTACTGTAAAAATTTTCGACAACCTAGAATTAGTTGATTGGATTACTTAAAAATTATTTGAGTATTATTAGGGAGAATTATAGAGAAAAGGTATAAAAATGCCTTTAGTAGTACCCCCTTAACATAGTCACTTTAAAAATATACAAAATATATTCACTGACTTGGTAGTTATCCTGCACTGGTGGTCTAATGAGTCTGCGTTGGACGACAGTGAAGTAAAAATGAACAGAACAAGTGTCCTTGTCAAACTTGTCTTTATTTTAGAACTTGTCTCTTGCTAACATTGTAATTCCCAAGAACAGTTTCGTCACTTAGAGTACTCATGTTTTTCCATAATGTTTTGTTTTGTTCGCAGCCAAAATCAAGTACAAATAGGGTAAAGCATGCTAAAATATAAAACAGATGATCACAGCACACAATAGCACTTTATAAAATTAGCCTTATCTCACTTTTTCTTTCTTACAAATTCCATTGTTTTGTAAATGTCCTGGAAAGGGCAAACATTGTCTATGATGGTAGCAGCTGGACAGATGGGGTTTACAGATCAATCAGTGTTAAATGCAGCTCTAGAGACACCAGAAATGAAGACATGGGCATGGATTTTCATTTCTCAAAAACAGAAGACATTCTTAGGAAATTCTAATCCCAAATCCTTTTTACTCCAGTCCAATTTGAGATATAGATATGATAAAAACAATTATGACAAAAATACCCTGTAGGCAGGTGCATCATTACAGCTGACGCCTCATACAGAGTTGTCAAAGAAAGGACTCAGTTAACTCTTCAAAGTCAGTTGTCCCAGTTCTCGGGAGAAGTGAAATCATTCCTATTTTCTTGGGTCTGCTCACTGATGTCTTCCCTCAGAGAAGTCTTTCCCTCAGATTTGGAACAGAACAAATTTAACATGTTATTCGTCGTGAAAAATTCCTGCCACTTACGACTCCACTTCTAATAGATGATGTATACTTCCTCGTTAGAATCATACGGAATTTCTCATGCTAGTGGAGCTAGGTTCTTTTCTGATGTGATCATCTTGTGTCTTCACCATCTGCAAAACAAAAATATGTGTTGCTCTTAGTGTCACTGGATTTATTTAAAATATTCCCTTTAGAGTCCAGTCCTTTTCATGCTACATAAAAAAAAAAATGGCATAGTTTTGCCATTTTCAATAGTCATGATAAAATAGTGGTGTGATCACAGACATAAAAGAACAACATGCAAATGGAAGTATAGATACACTTCTTCCTGGGAAAATACTGGTACACTGATGATCTGAAGTTTGATGCTTAGCATATTTAGTGACTGGTAAAAGAAAAGTGCAGAGATAGAAGGATTCTGCCCAGAATCCCTCTAATCTTTTTTAGCATTAATTTCTAATGTTTTTGGCAGTAATTTCCCCTCCTACCCCTCTTCCTCACTCTTCCCTGATCATCTCCTTGCGAGCTTTGGCTTCCAGCATCAGCTCACACTGGTCTTTGGAATGCTGGTGTCCAGCTGCTGGCTTTAACCTCATAGAGCCAGAGTACTTGGGAGTTCAAGGCAACTCTTGACCAATCAACAGTCTATGAAGGAGTAAGAAAGCCTCTAGTCAAGAAAACTCTGAAGCACAATTCACAGGAATAGCTTGGAAAACCGTAAAACATTGATGAAAGAAATGGAAGATGATACACATAGGTGGAAAGATTTATTATGCTTATAGACTGGAGGAATTAATATTGTTAAAATGACTATATTACATAAGGCAATCTACAGATTCAACTCGATCTCTTATCAAAATATCAGTGGCACTTTTCATAGAACTAGAACAAGCTAACTCTAAAATCTGTATGGAAACCCAAAAGACCCTGAATAGCCAAATCAGCCTTGAGGAAAATAGAGTGAAGCCATAGGCATCATGTTTCCTGATTCCAAACCATACTACAAAAAATATAGTCATCAGAATAGTATGGTACTAGTAGAAAACAGACATATAGATCAATGGAACAGAATAGAGAGCCCAGTGATAAACCTATGTTTATATGGTCAATTGAATTACAAATAGGGAGAGAAGTATACACAGTGGAGAAAAGGAAGCCTCTTCAATACATTATGTTGGGAAAATCATATAGCTATATAAAAAAGAACTA
>SJXQ01009964.1:0-48067 GCA_006408695.1 Aepyceros melampus
GATAGTATATTCATTTTCACTGTATTGATTGTTTTGACCCATGAACATGGTGTATTTCTCCATCTATTTGTGTCATCTTTGTTTTCTTTCATCAGTGTTTTATAGTTTTCTATATATATGTGTTTTCTTTCATTAGGTCGATTTATTCCTAAGTATTTTATTCTTTTCCTTGCAGTGGTGAATGGAATTGTTTCCTTAATTTCTCTTTCTGTTTTCTCATTGTTTGTGTATAGGAATGCAAGGGATTTCTCATTGTTAATTTTATATCCTGCAACTTTACTATATTCATTGATTAACTCTAGTAATTTTCTAGTGATGTGTTAATGTTTTCTCTAGAGGATTATGTCATCTGCAAACAGTGAGAGTTTTACTTCTCCTTTTCCAATCTGGATTCCTTTTATTTCTTTTTCTTCTCTGATTGCTGTGGTGTAAAATTTCTAAAACTATGTTCAATAGTATTGGTGAGAGTGGGCACCCTTTTCTTGTTCCTGACTTTATGGGAAATGCTTTCTATTTTTCACCATGAAGGATAATGTTGAGTCTTCCCTGGTGGCTCAGAGGTTAAAGCGTCTGCCTCCAATGCGGGAGACCTGGGTTTGATCCCTGGGTCAGAAAGATCCCCTGGAGAAGGAAATGGCAATCCACTCCAGTATTCTTGCCTGGAGAATCCCATGGACAGAGAAGCCTAGTACATTACAGTCCACGGGGTCGCAAAGAGTCGGACACGACTGAGCGACTTCACCTACCTACCTACCTACCTAAGGATAATGTTTGCTTTGGGTTTGTCATATTTAGCTTTTTTCTGTTGATTTATGTTCCTTTTATGCTTACTTTCTGGAGTTTTTTTTTTGTTTGTTTGTTTTTTAAATCATAAATTGATGTTGAATTTTGTCAAAGGCTTTCTCTGTATCTATTGAGATAATATTATCCTTTTTATCTTTCAATTTGTTAATGTGATATATTGCATTGTTTGATTTGTGAATATTGAAGAATCCTTTCAACCCTGGGATAAAGTCCACTTGGTCGTGATGCATGATCTTTTTAATAAGTTGCTGGATTCTGTTTGCTAGAATTTTGTTGAGGATTTTTGCGTCTATGTTCATCAGTGATACTGGCCTGTAGTTGTCTTTTTTTGTAGCATCATTGTCTGATTTTGGTGTTAGGGTGATGGTGGCCTCATAGAATGAGTTTGGCAGTTTACCTTCCTCTGCCATTTTCACTTTCACTTTCATGCATTGGAGAAGGAAATGGCAACCCACTCCAGTATTCTTGCCTGGAGAATCCCAAGGACAGCGGAGCCTGGTGGGCTGCCATCTATGGGGTCGCATAGAGTCGGACACGACTGAAGTGACTTAGCAGCCAGTTTCTAGAAGAGTTTGAGTAGGAAAACTTACTCTTTTGTAAGTTTTCGGTAGAATTCACCTGTGAAGCCATTTGGTCCTGGGCTATTTTTGTTGGAAGATTTTTTATTACAGTTTCAATTTCCGTGTTTGTGATAGGTCTTTTAAGATTTTCTATTTCTTCCTGGTTCAGTTTTAGAAGGTTATAGTTTTCTAAGAATTTGTCCATTTCTTCCAAGTTGTCCTTTTTTTTTTTATGTCCTACAGTTGCCAAGAGTAGTCTATGATCCTTTGTATTTCTATGTTCTCTGTTGTGATTTCTCCATTTTAATTCTAATTTTGTTGATTTGATTCTTCTCCCCCCCTTTTTTTTCTTGATGAGTCTAATGGTTTGTCCATTTATTTATCTTGTCAAGGAAACAGCTTTTAGTTTGTTGATTTTTACTGTAGTCTCCTTTATTTCTCTTTCATTTATTTCTGCCCTAATTTGTATGATTTATTTTCTTTACTAACCCTGCGGTTCTTTATTTCTTCTTTTTCTAGTTGCTTTAGGTGTAAAGTTAGGTTATTTGATTTTTTTCTTGTGTCTTGAAGTAAGCTTATATTGCTATTAACCTTCCCCTGAACACTGTTTTAACAGAATCCCATTGGTTTTGGGTTGTCATGTTTTCATTTTCATTTGTTTCTATGCATATTTTGATTTCCTCTGTAATTTGTTGGTTATTAAGTAGTGTGTTGTTTAGCCTTCATATGTTTGTATTTTTAATACTATTTTTCCTGTAGTTGACAACTAATCTTACTGCGTTGTGATCAGAAAAGATTCTTGAAATGATTCCATGTTTTCTAAATTTATCAAGGCAGATTTATGGCCGAGGATGTGCTCTATCCTGGAGAATGTTCCATGCGCAATTGAGAAAAAAGTGAAATTCATTGTTTTAGGGTGAAATAGATAACAATTAGGTCTAACTGGTCCATTGTATCATTTAAAGTTTGTGTTTCCTTGCTAATTATCTGGTTGATCTATCCATAGATGTGAGTTGTGTATTAAAGTCTCCCACTATTATTGTGTTGCTGTTAATCTCTCCTTTCATACTTGTTAGCATTTGCCTTACATATTGCAGTGCTCCTATGTTAGGTACATATATATTTATAATTGTTATATCTTCTTCTTGGATTGATCCTTTGATCATTATGTAGTGTCCTTTATGTCTCTTTTCACAGCCTTTATTTCAAAGTCTGATATGAGCATTTTTACCTGATATGAGCATTTCTTCTCCTGTTTCCTTTTGTTCTCCATTTCCATGAAATATCTTTTTCCAGCCCTTCACTTTCAGTCTGTCTGTGTCCCTTGTTTTGAGGTGGGTCTCTTGTAGGCAGCATATATAGGGGTTTTGTTTTGTATCCATTCAACCTGTCTTTGTCTTTTAGTTTTGGCATTCAGCCCATTTACCTTTAAGGTAATTATTGATAAGTATGACCCCATTGCCATTTACTTTATTGTCTTTGTTTTGAGTTTATAAACCTTTTCCTGTTTTCTGTCTAGAGAAGATCCTTTAGCATTTGTTGAAGGGCTGGTTTGGTGGTGCTGAATTCTCTCAGCTCTTGCTTGTCTGTAAGACTTTTAATTTCTCCTTCATATTTGAATGAGATCCTTGCTGGGTATAGTAATCTGGTTGTAGGTTTTTCTGTTTCATCACTTTAAGTATGTTCTGCCATTCCCTACTGGCCTGAAGAGTTTCTATTGAAAGATCAGCTGTTATCCTTATGGGAATCCCCTTGTGTGTTATTTCTTGCCTTTGCCTTGCTGCTTTTAATATTTGCTCTTTGTGTTTGATCTTCATTAATTGATTAATATGTGTCCTGGGGTGTTTTGTCTTGGGTTTGTCCTGTTTGGGACTCTCTGGGTTTCTTGGACTTGGGTAGCTATTTCCTTCCCCATTTTAGGGAAGTTTTCAACTATTATCTCCTGAAGTATTTTCTCTTGCCTTTCTTTTTGTATTCTTCTTCTGGGACTCCTATGATTTGAATTTCGGGGCATTTAATGTTGTCCCAGAGGTCTGTGAGGTTGTCCTCATTTATTTTAATTCTTTTTTCTTTTTTTCCTCTCTGCTTCATTTATTTCCACCATTCTATCTTCTACCTCATTTATCCTATCTTCTGTCTCAGTTATTCTACTGTTGGTTCCCTCGAGTGCTTTTGATCTCAGTTATTGCATTATTCATTATTGATTGACTCTTTTTTATTTCTTCTAGGTCCTTGTTAAACATTTCTTGCATCTTCTCAATTTTTGTCTCTAATCTATCTGTAATTCCATTTTGTTTTCAAGATTATGGATCATCTTTACTATCATTATTTTGAATTATTTTTCAGGTAAATTCCCTATGTCCTCCTCTTTTGTTTGGCTTGATGGGCATTTATCATGCTCCTTTACCTGCCAGATATTTCTCTGCCTTTTCATTTTGTTTATATGGCAGTGTTTGGGGTCGCCTTTCTGTAGGCTAGGAATTTGTGGTTCCTCTTTATTGTGGAGGTTGCTCCCTATGGGTGGGGTGGAGTAGTGGTTTTTCAAGTGTTCCTGGTTAGGGAAGCTTGCCTCTGTGTTCCTGTGGGTAGAGCTGGATCTGTTCTCTCTGGAGTGCAATGAAGTGTCCATTAGTGAATTTTGGGGTATCTATGGGCTTGATGTGACTTTGGGCAGCCTGTATTTTAATGCTCAGGGCTGTGTTCCTGCATTGCTGAAGAATTAGCATGGTATGTCTTACTCTGGTATTGTATGTCTTACTCTGAAATCATTGTAGCTTGGTTTCAGTGTAGGTATGGAGGCTTTTGGATGAGCTCCTATCAATTAATGTTTCCTGGAGTCAGGGGTTTTCTGGTGTTCTCAAGTTTTTTATTTAATCCTCCTCCCTCTGGCTTTTAGTTTTATTCTTACAGTAGCCTCAATACTTCTCCATCTGTACAGCACAGATGATAAATCATCTAGGTTAATGGTGAAAAGATTCTCCACAGTGAAGGACACCCATAGAGGTTCACAGAGTTATATTAGAAGAGAAAAGGGAGAGAGAGATAGAGGTGACCAGGAGAAGAGGGGGAATCAAAAGAGGGAGAGAAATCTAGCCAGTAATCAATTCCCTATGTGCTTTCCACAGTCTGGAACACCCAGAGAGGTTCACGGAGTTACATAGAGAAGAGAAGAGGGAGGAGGAAGATAAAGGTGTCCAGGAGGAGAACAGGAGAAGTCAAAAGGGGAGAGACCAATGTAGCCAGTAACCAGTTCCCTAAGTGTCCCTACAGCCCAGAACACCCAGAGAGATTCACAGACTTAAGTAGAGAAGAGAATGGGGAGATAGGAGATAGCAGTGACCTGAGGGAGAAAAGGGAGGGTTCAAAGGGAGAGAGAGCAATGAAGCCAGTAATCAAACCCCTAAATAAAAATGGATACTGAAAATTAGGTTCTTAAAGATACAAAACTAATGACAAATACCAAAAAGCAAAGATTAAAAATTTAGACTAGAAGTTAAATTCTCAAAAATACAATATTAAAAATACAGAACAAAGTCAATCATGAAAATATAAAAAAATTATCTATATGAAATTGCTTCAAAGATAGCTAATAGTAGGTTATAAAAATGAAAATTAAAGGAGTAATAAAGAATGTAAAAATAAAAGAATAATAAAACTGAAATTAAGAAATGATATTAGTAAACATATATCTAAGAATTTCTCTGGAGCTATTGAGGGCAGTGTGCGATCATTTGTTTCAGATAGTTCCTTGTTCCAGCTTATACTTCTTCTCAAAGTCTATAGGCCTCTTCCAATGCTTAGTCAATGTTAACTACAGGGTTTTAATCTGTTGCACCTGTCATTTCCATAGTGGTTCCCTCTTCTTTGTTTATTTTGGCTTCGTCTGTTTGCAGGTCTCTTCAGTGTCTAATTTCCTCTCTGACACAAGGGGATGAAAAGTGAAGTCGCTCAGTTGTGTCCGACTCTTTGCGACCCCATGGACTATAGCCTACCAGGCTTCTCCATCCATGGGATTCTCCAGGCAAGAATACTAGAGTGGGTTACAATTTTCTTCTCTAGGGGATCTTCCCGAAGCAGGGATTGAACCCGGGTCTCCCACATTGAAGGCAGATGCTTTAACCTCTGAAGGTGGTCACTTATTTAGGCTCACTTGTTCAGTTGTGTTATGGGGAGGGAGGAACACTGCAAACAAATATTGCTGGCATGTGTGGGGAGTGCTCACAGTGTTTGAACCACACTGGGTTTACCCCAGCTCAAGGCAGCATGTTCTTTCCTGGTCTACACTGCTCAGGCTCCAGGTTGCTTCGGCAGGGGTGCTGTCCAAAGCAGACCCTGCATTTTGTGCACTTCCCAGCTCTAAGCTGCTCAGGTTCAGGTTCTTGGGTACTCTGCAAGGGCACAGAATAGGTTGGGTGTGCGTTTTGTGCCCTTCCTAGGTCTGAGAAGCTCAGGTAACCAGGTGCTTGGGGAGCACACTGTCCCAGGTGGGCTGTGTATCTTAATCACCTCCCCAATCCCGGCCCCTCGGTTTTCCGGATGTGCCACGAAAGCACCATCTCACGTGTGCTGTTCTTCTTGGGTGCTGATCTCAGGCATCTCAGGTGTGCTGTCTCTTCTTGGGTGCTGATCTCAGGCTGCAAGCCTCCTGGCAAATGTCAGTTGTCCAGGATCCCAGGATCCTGGGAGCTTGCTCACAATTTGAAGGAGGATGCCGTCTCTAGGGCTGAGATTGCACCTTGCCTTCTGGCTCTGGCTGTCGCCCGCCTGTCTCTCTAACTCTTGTTGGGCGGAAGGGGCCTGTCCACAGCTGGCTAGTTCGCCTTTGATATTTGCTCAATCCTTTGTTCTGTGATCTGGCCAGGCTGTGTCTTAGGTTAGAGCTATTTGCAAGAAAGTTGTCTCTCTCTCTCTTTTTTTCTCTCTCTGGGTAACCCACAGTTTGGGTTGCTATCTCATGTTAGCTCTCTCAGACTGTCCTCAGGGCATTCAGCCCCAGTCCTTACCCTAAACATCTACCTGCGCCTCCGTGTCCAGCCCCAGCTCACTTGTGGCAGACCTGAGCTTCTGGGCTACTTCTCTGCTGGGAGTTGCACTTAAGCATGCATTCTTTGTATCCGCCCCCCCACCCCCAGCACGCCTCCCCTCCGGTTATGTTGCCCTCTAAGATTACAGAATTTGCCACAGACCCACCAGTGAGAGGATTTCCTGCTGTTTGGAAACTTCTCCTCCTTCATGACTCCCTCCCCTGGACTGGTCTTGTTGTCTCTCTTTTTGTCTTTTAGATTTTGTCCGACTGAGAGAGTCAATTCCTAGGCAGGTTGATAAGAAGTCCTGGTGTCCCCAAGAGAGAAGGGCCTGCGGTTCTCAAGGAGGAGATAGGGGTCTGTAATTCTCAAGGAGGAGGAAAGGACAAATGGTTTTTTCTCCCTCTACATTCCTTAGTCTTAATCACATAAAACATTTTTGTCTTTAACAACTGATGATTACACAGCAAACAACTCAGTTTAAACTCTGTACTAAGGAACCAGAGATCAAATTGCCAACATCCACTGGATCATTGAAAAAGAAAGTTCCAGAAAAATATCTATTTCTGCTTTATTGACTATGCCAAAGCCTTGTATGGATCATAATAAACTGTGGAAAATTTTGAAAGAGATGGGAATACTAGACCACCTGACCTGGCTCTTGAGAAACCTATATGCAGGTCAGGAAGCAACAGTTAGAACTGGACATGGAACAACAGACTGGTTCCAAATAGGAAAAGGAGTACATCAAGGCTGTATATTGTCACCCTGCTTATTTAACTTCTATGCAGAGTACATCATGAGAAACCCTGGGCTGGAAGAAGCACAAGCTGGAATCAAGATTGCTGGGAGAACTCAATAACCTCAGATATGCAGATGACACCACCATTATGGCAGAAAGTGAAGAGGAACTAAAAAGCCTCTTGATGAAAGTGAAAGAGGAGAGTGAAAAAGTTGGCTTAAAGCTCAACATTCAGAAAACGAAGATCATGGCATCTGGTCCCATCACTTCATGGGAAATAGATGGGGAAGCAGTGGAAAGAGTGTCAGACTTTATTTTGGGGGGCTCCAAAATCAGTGTAGATAGTGATTGCAGCCATGCAATTAAGGCACTTCTGCTTGGGAGGAAAGTTGTGACCAACCTAGATAGCATATTAAAAAGCAGAGACATTATTTTGCCAACAAAGGTTCATCTAGTCAAGGCTATTGTTTTTCCTGTGGTCATGTATGGATGTGAGAGTTGGACAGTGAAGAAAGCTGAGTGTTGAAGAATTGATGCTTTTGAACTGTGGTGTTGGAGAAGTCTCTTGAGAGTCCCTTGGACTGCAAAGAAATCCAACCAGTCCATCCTAAGGAAGACCAGTCCTGGGTATTCATTAGAAGGACTGATGCTGAAGCTGAAACTCCAATACTTTGTCTATCTCATGCAGAGAATTGACTCATTGGAAAGGACCCTGATATTGGGAGGGATTGGGGGCAGGAGGAGAAGGGGACGACAGAGGATGAGATGGCTGGATGGCGTCACCGACTTAATGCACATGAGTTTGGGTGAACTCCTGGAGTTGGTGATGGACAGGGAGGCCTCGCATGCTGTGATTCTTGGGGTCGCAAGGAGTCGGACATGACCGAGCGACTGAACTGAACTGAAGGATTATATAACAAGAATGTATCCTGCTTGAGGACAGTTTCTCCTTCCTGAAAACCTTCTGGCTAATCCTGTTATCTTAAAATGTAAATTATTGGAGTGGGTCTAGTACAGTCTTTACAACCTCCAGACATTCTTTTGATTCACTGTAATAGCTAACTAAAAGTATATTGCTCCCTTGCTAACACTAGTGAAAGGGGCACTCTTTCTGCCCCCTTCTGATGTCTATGTCAGAAGCTTTCTCTATCTGTTTTATACTTTAATAAAACTTTACTTCTTCTCATCTGGAGGCCAAGAATCCTGGCATCTTTCATGGTTCAGTAACAACCTTTCACTATCTACTTTCCAAGAGAAAAGGCTGCCTTTCTGGGTGCCTGGTATCTTCTGCCAGCATCCAGAAGTTCTTTTGTGGAAGTTGCTCAGCATTCAAATGATCTTTTGATGAATTTGTGGGGGAGAAAGTTGTCTCCCCATACTATTTCTCTGCCGTATAGGACCGTGGTCTCCTCTTTAGTTGTGGTAGTTGGGCTCTTCTCTAGTTGTAGTAGAGTGCTCTTCTCACATTGTAAGAGGGTGACTCCTCTCGGGTTGTGATGAGAAGGGATGGTTCCCCTAGTTGCGATGTGCAGGAGGCTACTCTCTAGTTGTGGCAGTGGAGGCCTCCTCTTTAGTTGAGGTATGGCATTTCCTCTCTTGTTGTTGTAGAGTTCTCTTCTCGAATTGTGGTGGGGTAGGCTCCTCTTGGGAATCCTCTGGAGTTGTATCAGGGAGCTTGGAGCTCCTCTTGAGTTGCAAGGGAGAATTCGGTATTTCTCTCAAGATGCTGCAGGGGAATGGGGCCTCATCTCAAGACGAGGCAGGGAACTCGGGATTCTTCTCCAGTTGCTACGTGAAACTCGGTGTTCCTCTTGAGTTTCAACAGGGGATTCAGGCCTCTTCTCAAGTTGAGGCAGGGAAGTAGGGTTTCCCCTCATGTTGTGACAGGGGAGTCAGGGTTCCATTAGAGTTGTGGTGGAGCCTCCTCTTGAGCTGCAGTGAGACAGATCCTCTCAAGTAGCGATGTGCAGGCTGGCCTGTGTCTAGTTGCAATGTGCAGGAGGCTACTCGTTATGTGTGGCATGGGACTCCACTCTAATTGCAGGGAGAGTTCACTCTTTATTTGTGGTGGGTTGACTCCTCTCTAGTTGTTGTTTGCAGACTCCTCTCTAGTTGTGGCAGGGGGCTTCTCTACAGTTGTGGTAGTTTGGGTCCTCTCTAGTTGCAGTAGAGTGCTCTTCTCAAATTGTGAGGTGGGTTACTCCTCTTTGGTTGTGATGAGAAGGGATGCTTTTTTAGTTGTGATATGCAGGAGTCTACTCTCTAGTTGTAGCAGGGGGCCTCCTTTTTAGTTGTGGTATGGGGCTTCCACTCTTTTTGCAGAAGAGGGCCCTGTTCGAATTTTCCTCTTGGGTAAGTTCCTCTTGGGAATCCTCTGGAGTTGCATCAAAGTGCTTGTGGTTCATCTCGAGCTGTGAGAGTAACTTGATGTTCCTTTCGAGTTGCCTCAGGGGAATTTACCCTCATCTTGAGTTGTGGCATGGAATTTGGGGGTTCTTCTAGAGCTGTGATGGAAAACTTGGGATTCCTCTCGAGTTTTGATGGGGATCTTGGGTTTCCTCTCGAGTTGCAACAGGGGAGTGGGGCCTCCTCCCGAGTTGCAGCAGGGAACTCGGGGTTCCCCTAGAGTTGCAACAGGGTAGTCAGGCCTACTCTCGAGTTGAGGGGGAAAACTCGGATTTCCTTTTGCATTGCAATAGGGGACTCCGGACTCCTTTTGAGTTGCATGGGGGAACTTGGGCTTCCTCTCGAGATGCTGCAGGGCAGTCAGGCCTGCTCTCGAGTTTAGTGGGTAACACGGGGTTCCTCTCCAGTTGTGGCGGAAAACTACAGTTGTGGTAGGAAACTAGGTGTTCCTCTTGAGTTGTAGCAGGATACTTAGAGCTCCTCTCAAGTTGTGGTGGGAACTCCGTGTTCCTCTCGAGTTGCAGTGTGGGACTCACAGTTCCACTTGAGCCCTGGTGGGGAACTCAGGATTCCTCTTCAGTGGGAGGTTACTCAGGGTTCCTCTCAACTTGTGGTGGGGTCTCCTCTCAAGTTGTCTTGGGGTGACTCGTCTCTAGCAGGGATGTGCGGGGTGCCTTCTGTCTTTTTCCAGTGTTGAGTGGCTACTCACTAGTTTTGGCATGGGACTTCTCTATCGTTGTGGTTGGGATCAGCTCTGTAGTTGTGGTGGGCTTGGTTCTCTCTACTGGTGTTGTGCAAACTCCTCTCTATTTGTGGTGTGATGTTCGTCTCTTTATTTGTCCACTCTTTATTTGTGGTGGGTGGGCTCCTCTCTAGTTGTCATTTGCAGACTCCTCTCTAGTTGTGGCAGGGGGCTTCTCTTTAGTTGTGGTAGAGTGCTCTTCCAAATTGTGATGGGGGTGACTTCTCTCTGGTTGTGATGACAAGGGGTGCTTTTTCTACTTGTGATGTGCAGAAGGATACTCTCTAGTTGCAAAGGGGGTGCCTCCTCCTAAGTTGTGTTATGGGGCTTCCTCTCTTGTTGTGGTAAAGTTTTCCTGTCAAAATTTGGTGGGTTACTTTCTTCTTGGGAATCCTCTGGAGTTGCATCAGGGGGCTTGGGGCTCATCTTGAGTTTCAACGGAGAACTCAGGGTTCTTCTTGTGTCAGTGTATGTGAATCGGGCCTCATCTCAAGTTGAGGCAGGGAACTTGGCTTTCTTCTAGACTTGAGGAGTTCCTCACGTGTTGTGAGGGGGAAATCAGAGTTCTTCCTGAGTGGCAGCAGATGAGTCAGGCTCCTCTCGAGTTGAGGTGTGAAACTTGGATTTCCTCTTGAGTTGCAGCAGGGGAGTAGGGTGTCCTCTGATGTTGTGAAGGGGAACTTGGGGTTCTTCTCAAGTTGCAGCAAGGAAGGGGGCCTCCCCTTGAGTTGCAGCAGCCAACTCAGGGCTCCTCTCGAGTTGTAGTGGGAAATTCAGGGTTCCTCTAGAATTATGACGGGGATCTCAGTGTTCCTCTCAAGTTGCAACAGATGAGTCAGCTGTCCTCTCGAGTTGCAGCAGGAAACTCAGGGTTCCTTTTAAGTTGTGATGGGGATCAGGGCTACTCTTGAGTTGCAACAGAGAAGTCATGCTTCCTCTTGAGTTGCAACAGGGATCATGGGGTTCCTCTAGAATTGCAGCAGGGTCGTTGGGCCTCCTCTCGAGTTGCAGCGGGGAACTTGGTGTTCCTCTCGAGATGTGGCAGGAAACTCAGGGTTCCTTTCAAGTTGCAGTAGAAAACTTAGGGTTCCTCTCTAGTTGCGATGAGGAACTCAGGAATCCTCTCGAGTTGTGATAGGGAAATTGGGGTTCATTTTACATCACTGCACAGGAATCTGGCCTCATCTAGAATGGAGGCAGGAATCTTGGGGGTCTTTTCAAGTTGGGAGAGGAACCTCGGTATTCCTCTTGAGTTGCAAGGGGGATCTAGGGGCTTCTCTTGAGTTGCAACAGGGTAGTCAGGCCTCCTCTGGGTTTAGGTGGGTAACTCGGGTTTCCTCTCAAGTTGCCACAGGGGAGTCGGCCCTCCTCTTTAGTTGCAACAGGGTAGCTCGGGGTTCCTCTCAAGTTGCAACAGGGGAATTGGACCTCCTCTTGAGTTGCAGTGGGGAACTCAGGGTTCCTCTCAAGATGCTGCAGTGGAATCAAGCCTCTTCTGGAGTTGCAGTGGGAAACTCGGGGTTCCTCTCAAGATACAGTGGGAAACTCAGGGTTCCTCTTGAGTTGTGATGGGGAACTTGGGATTCTTCTAGAGTTGCAGTGGGGAACTCCGGGTTCATCTCATGTCACTGCAGGGGAATCAGGCCTCATCTAGTGTGGAGGTGGGGAACTCAGTATTCTTCTTGAGTTGCAGCAGGAAACACAATCTTCCTCTCAATTTGCTATGGGGAACTCGAGATTCCTCCAAAGAGGCAACGAGAATCTCAGGTTTCCCCTCAAATTCCAGCAGGGGAGTCAGGCCTCCTCTTGAGTTTCGAGGGGGACCTTGGGGTTCCACTCGAGTGGCTGCAGGGGAATTGGGCCTCATCTCGAGTTGAGATGGAGCACTCGGTGTTATTCTCGAGTCGTGGTGGGAAACTCGGTTTTCCTCTCGAGTGGCAATGGAGAACTTGGGTTTCCTCTCGAGTTACAACGGGAAACTCGGGTTTTCACTCAAGTTGCAACCAGGGTGTCAGACCTCCTCTCGAGTTGTCTTGGGGCAACTCATCTCTAGCAGGGATGTGCAAGGTGGTTCTTGTCTTGTTGCAGTGTTGGGAGGCTACTCATAAATTTTGGCATGGGACTTCTCTATCCTTGTGCTTGGGGTAAACTCTGTAGTTGTTGTGGGTTTGATTCTCTCTAGCGGTGGTGTGCAAACTCCTCTCTCTTTGTGGTGTGAGATTCGTCTCTTAGCAGCAGAAGGGCTCCTCTCTATGTGTGATGTCTAGCAGGCTCCTCTGGAGTTGTGCTGGAAGTGCGGGGCTCTCTGGGTGTGGAGTTGTATCCTCTCTGTTTGGGGTGTGGGTGGCTCCACAGGGGAAATCCTCTATACTTTGGCTGCTACAGGTAACTCACTAAAATTAGTGGGATTGCTTTTCTCTATTTGTGAGGTACTCCACTCCACTTACTTTAGGGAGCTTGTGTCTTTATGGCAGAAGGGCTTCTGTCTAGGTGTGATATTCTAGGAGCCTCCACTCTAGTTGTGCGTGAGAAATCTGCTTCAGTTTTGGCCGGGGAGCCCCTCTGTCATTTTGGCCAGTGGCACCTTTTCTTTTTACAGCCTAGGGTTCCTATCAGATTGCAGCAGTGAACTTGGGGTGCCTCTTGAGTTGCAGCTGGTGACTCGAGTTTTCTTTAGAGTTGTTGTGGAGCCTCCTCTTGAGCTATGATGGGGCAGATCTTCTATGGTAGTGATCTGCAGGCTGCCCCTGTCTAGTTGCAAGGTGCAGGAGGCTACTCTCTAGTTGTGGCGTGGGTCTCAATTCTAATTGCAGTGAAGGTCAACTCTTTATTTGTCATGGGTCGGCTCCTCTCTAGTTGTCATTTGCAGACTCCTCTCTAGCTTTGGCAGTGGGGCTCCTCTTGACTTGTGGTAGATGGGCTCCTCTTTAGTTGTGATAGAGTGCTCTTCTGAAATTTGATGACGGTGACTCCTCTATGGTTGTGGTAGAAGGGTCACTTTTACTAGTTGTGACATGCAGGAGGATACTCACTAGTTTTGGAAGGGCAGAGGGCTCCTGTTTAGTTGTTGTATGGGATTTCTTCTCTCGTTGTGGTAGATTTCTCCTCTCAAATTGTGGTGGGGCTCAATTGTGTGTGGTGGTGTAGGCTCCTCTTGTGAAGCCTCTGGAGTTGCATCAGTGGGCTTGGGCCTCATCTCGAGTTTCAGTGGGGTACTCAGGGTACTTCTCAAGCCACTTCATGCGGATTGCAAAGGGATCTTGTGGTTCCTGTCAAGTGGCAACATGTGAGTCAGGCTCCTTTCGAGATTAGGTGGTAGCTCGGGTTTTAGTTGTTGTATGGGATTTCTTCTCTCGTTGTGGTAGATTTCTCCTCTCAAATTGTGGTGGGGCTCAATTGTGTGTGGTGGTGTAGGCTCCTCTTGTGAAGCCTCTGGAGTTGCATCAGTGGGCTTGGGCCTCATCTCGAGTTTCAGTGGGGTACTCAGGGTACTTCTCAAGCCACTTCATGCGGATTGCAAAGGGATCTTGTGGTTCCTGTCAAGTGGCAACATGTGAGTCAGGCTCCTTTCGAGATTAGGTGGTAGCTCGGGTTTCCTCTCGAGTTGCAACAGGGGAGTAGGGCATCCTCTGGTGTTGCGAGGGGGATCTTGGTGTTTTTCTCGTGTTGCAGCAGGGGAGTAGGGCCTCCTCTCGAGTTGCAGCAGACATCTCAGGATGTGGCGGGGATCTTGGGGGTGGTGAGTTGTGGTGGGGATCCGGGGTTCCTCTTGAGATGTGATGGTAAACTTGGTGTTCCTTTCGAGATGTGATGGGGAACTCAGGATTCCTCTTGAGTTGTGGCGGGGTACTCAGGATTCATCTCATGTCACTGCAGGGGAATTGGTCCTCATCTAGAATGGATTGGGGAACTCGGATTTCTTTCCAAGTTGTGGTGGTAAACATGGTTTTCCTCTTGAGTTGTGATGGGGATCTAGAGTTTCTTCTGAAGTTGCAACAGGGTAGTCATGCCTCCTCTTGAGTTGAGTTTGGGAACTTGGCTTTCCTCTTGAGTTGTCACAGGAGAGTCGCCTCCTCTCGAGTTGCAGGGGGTAACTTATGGTTCCTCTAGAGATGTGGAAGGAAACTCGGGATTCCTATTGAGTTGCAGGGTGAAACTAGGATTTCCTCTAGAGGCTGCAGGGGAATTAAGCTTCATCTCAAGTTCAGGTGGGGAACTGGGGTTCTTCTCGAGTTGCGGTGGGAAATATGAGGTTCCTCTCGACTTCTGACAGGCATCCCGAAATTCCTCTCTCATTGCAACAGGGGATTCGGGGTGGGGGGGGCTCTCGAGTTGCAAGATTAAACTAGAGGATCCTCTTGAATTTCAGGTGGAGAGTTGGACCTCCACTCGAGTTGCAGCAGGGAACTCGGGGTTCTTCTTAACTTGGGCCAGGAAACTCGGGGTTCCTCTCGAGTTGCCAGAGGGGTCTCAGAGCTCCTCTTGTGTTTCATTTGGAACTCAGTGTTCCCTTTGATTTGCAGTGTGTCACTCAGTGTTCAACTCGAGCCATTGCAGGGAACTTGGTGTTCCTCTCGAGTTGGAATGGTACTCAGTGTTCCTCTTCACTTGCAGTGGGGCCTCCTCTAGAGTTGTTTTGGAGTCACTCATCTCTAGTAGGGATGTGAAGGGGGGCTCCTGTATTGTTACAATGTTTGGAGGCTACTCACTAGGATTTTCATGGGACTACTCTAACTTTGTGGTTGGATTCAACTCTGTAGTTGTGGTAGGTTCCATTCTCTGAGCTACTACCAGCTACCAGTGGTGATCGACAACGGCTCAGGAGTGATCAAGGCGGGCCTGGCAGGGTCACGGGAGCCTCAGTTTGTCTACTCGAACATTGTGGGCCGCGCCAAAGGCGTCGAGGGCGCGCAGGAAGTGTGCGTGGGAGACCAAGCGGAGCAGCGGAGAAGCTCGCTTTCCATCAGGTACCGCCTTCTCCCGGGGGGCAGGACCCGGTGGAGGGGAAGGCGGGAGAACCCAGAGGAGGGACCGAGGCTAGAGAAAGGATAAGAAACGAGTAACGAGAGTCCCTGCCAGGCAGCGTTATTGCAAACGCTTGAGCACAAATCTCTGAGGGTATCACATACCTCAAGAGTGAACATTACTTGCTCTTTGTATCTATTCGAATACATTCAAATGTATAAACATTATCGTTCATAAAATACAAGTTCATTTAGAAATGTTAATTCCTGGTACCTTTTTCATTTGGGCTGTTTTCAGCTAACTGATATGAAAACTACTATTATGTGAAGATTTCCATATTTTCTTTTTAATTAAAAAGGATATTCCAAAAGGACAGGGAAGATGGAAATCAACAAAAAACTTCAGAGGAAGGTAGCTAGGCTATCTTTTGCTGGCAGTTACCATCTCTAGAGGCCTGGCAGTCACGCGCCCATAAAGGGATACTGTTAATATGAGGATTAACCCAGGTTTGAAGAGAGTAAAAATGGGAAAAATTTAAAGCTTCCATTTATCTTATTGCTCTTCCTACAGCTACCCAGTGGAACGTGGTCTCATTAGTTCGTGGGGGGACATGGAGATCATGTGGCAGCATATCTATGATGGCAACCTCAGGCTAAAGCCCTGTGATGGCCCAGTCTTGATTACAGAGTCAGCACTGAACCCACTGGCCAACCGGCAGCAGGTCACTGAGGTGTTTTTTGAGCATCTGGAGGTCCCTGCTTTCTTTATATCCATCCAGGGGGTGCTAGCTCTCTTTGCAGCTGGCTTCACAACTGGCATTGTGCTGAATTCAGGTGCTGGGGTTACCCAGTGTGTACCCATCTTTGAGGGTTACTGTCTGCCTCATGGTGTCCAGCAGCTAAATCTGGCAGGTCTTGACCTCACCAACTACCTCATGATGCTGCTGAAGGAGAAAGGCATCATGCTGCTTCATGCTTCAGACAGAAAGATCGTCACGGACATTAAGGAAACCTATTGCTATGTGGCAATGAACTTTGAAGAAGAAAAGGCTAAGGAAGCTGCCTGTATAGAGAAGATTTACCAACTACCTGATGGGAAGAGGCTCAAGCTCCATAACCAGCTCTTTCATTGTCCAGAGGCCCTCTTCTCGCCAAGTCTCATGCACCTTGAGACCCCTGGCGTTGATAAGATATGCTTCAGCAGCATAATGAAATGCGATGCAGATCTGAGGAATGCTTTTTTCTCCAATATTATCCTTGCTGGGGGATCAACCTCTTTCCCTGGTTTAGATAAACGTCTAGTTAAGGAGATAGCAAAGATGGTGCCTGCCAACACCCCTGTGCAGGTTATTGCTCTCCCAGAAAGGAAAATATCAGTGTGGATGGGAGGCTCTATTCTTGCATCCCTATCTGCCTTCCAGGACATGTGGATCACTGCTGCAGAATATAAAGAAGTTGGACCCAATATAGTACACCAAGATGCTTCTGACTACAGATAACATGGTTAGGAGAAAATGTTTTGAGTATATGTGATAGAAAACTTTGGATATTATATGTTTCTGGAAAAGCAGAAAATATTTCAGTTATTGGAACGTCCATGTCTCTCTTGCATTTCTATAATGGGGGGAGGGCGGAAATAATGGAGAAGCAGTCAAATAACAGATGCTTACTGAGTTGAACCAAATTAAATGCTCATGCTAAGTTGCTTTAGTTGTGTCTTCACTCTTCATGACCCCATAGATTGTAGCCCACCAGGTACCTCTGTCCATGGAATTCTCCAGGCCAGAATACTGGAGTGGGTTATCATGCCCCACTCCAGGGTATCTTCCTGACTCAGGGATTGAACCCATGTCTCATATCACTTGCATTGGCAGGACAGTTCCTTATCACTAGCACTACCTGGGAAGCAAGTTAAATGTTAGATGAGACATTATTCTTGACCTTGGAGATCTCACATTTCCTTTAGAGGGAGAGAGCAATTTATGGTACAACATAATATGTGCCAAATGAGTGATATAGCTTTCAGTTTGTTGAAGTTTATGAAAGGAAGGTTGCTATGAGGGAAGATTTCATAGCAGAGGGAAGCCATCATGAATGAGGCAGCATTAGGATGGACATGGCAGGGTGAAAAAAAAAGGGGGCAGATATTCAGAAGAGCATAATGGAAATGAGGAAGAGTCTAGATATGATGATGAACAAAGCATATTCAAGGCATGTTTAATACACTGGTTTAGTTAAAATGAAGAGCTCTTATTGAGCAGACTAAGAGCAATGACTAGGAATGTAAATTAAGGCCAGAGGCTGGAAGGCTTTAAATGTTGTTCAGGCAAAAGATTTGAAAACAGGAGACAAAGAAATTAAGATGAATGTGGTGGAAGTTGGGAAGATAAATTGCCCTGGGAAAGGCCCTGTAGATTCAATGATCAATTAAAAAGTTACTAGTCTCGATATAATGAAGTCAAGTCTTACACTCAAGATTATAAGCAAGAAATGGAAAAATGACAAGTCTTGGTGCTTAATTAGTTATGAAGGGGAAAGAAGGGTCTGAAATGACCAAGATGGCTGAGAGAATGTTGGCAGTGTTGACATGACTCAAAGTGTAGTATCTGCCCTGTGCAAAGCACTGTTTTAAGTGCAGTAAGTGCTAAATCAGGAGTCAGATTGTATCCTGTGGAATCCAGCAGTTCAGTGTAAGAGAGGAAATTCATACCTACTACAATAAGATGCAAAGTGGGTTAGTGTCATGGGGTTTCATAGGAGGGAAAACACCTTGAGTGCTCAGGAAGACTTTCTGATAGATTTGGCTTTGGGGCTGAACTTGAAGCTGGTATTTAAATCTAATAGATTGCTCATCCCTCTGAATTTAGGGGCAGTATATGTGGATTCAGGTCCAGGCCCTGCCAGCCTACCAGCTGCATTTCAACAAATTGTTTAAACATTTTGAATATCAATTTCCTCTTTGGTAAGTGGGGTTGCTAATCCTAATCCCTATCTGTTTCACAGGGTCCTTATGAAATATGAACGAGATAATGATTCTACAACCACTTTCAAAATGTTACTTTGCTTATAGAATTAGACAATTTATAGGTCCAGTTCATGCTAATTCCTCCACAGAGTCAAAAATCTATTGTGTCCTTCAGCACACATTAAATTACTTGAACTTTTATTGATCACAATTTATGCAGGCTTTTCTTTTGGTTTGCTTGTCTTTCTCCCTTACTAGATACGTTCTTAGAAGATGAGTTGTGGGCTTTCTCTTCATCTCTGTCCCCTTCCCTCATTACTTCTATGGTAAGTATGCAGATATAGAGAACTGACAAAAAGCACACATTAGGAACATTAGGGCAAAGGCTCCAAGGTGTACAAATGATGGTATGTACAAGCAGCAGGAAGTAATTCAGTTTGGCCTGAAGGAAACATTTGTGAAGAGGTGCATTTCATTTTTTGACATGTATTTCCCATTTAATTAATAGTGATTGTAAGCCAAACTACTAGATTGCATATGGTGTAGAAAATGATTACTGAGAGCAGTTTTTGAACATTTGGTGAGGTACTCACTAGATTCACAAGCATTGTAGAGAGAATGATCCCAACCCCCTCCTTTCAGAGTTCTTAAAGTGCTTTTTTCCTATGAGAAATCTCAGCCAACGCGTTACCTTAATTTAAACTTCAACAGCTCAGAGAGATGGGCAAGACAAGTAGTATTTCCATTTACAAATTAAGAAGCTGAGCTTTAAAGAGATTAAGAGATAAAAATTTAAAGTGATTCCCAAAGTAGCTTACTGGGTTAACTAACTTAACTAATTTAACTGTGGCTTCTTAGGCAGTTAACCCAACAACTAGTTTGGAATAGACTCCAGCCTCTTAGGGTTATGGATGATCCTTTTCAGGAAATCTAGGGAAGGGAAATGTGAAATTTTTCGTTTAGTAGTTTTTGTTGTTCCTGTATCAAATCAATCCCTGTAACATTTTACTTTTCTCTCATATAGAGGTGCCAATAGTGGCAGCTCCATGGAGTTTACCCAGTTGAAAAGTTCAACTTTTAAGATCAGCCAATTATATGAAAAACAGCATCCGTACCAGCGAACATGAAAACCTGCTACAATTTATGGTGCATAAATATGGTTCTTTCTTAATGTGATCATGACACATTAAAGCAGAGTCCGTGATTGAAAAGCCTTTATTTCATAATAGAAGGGAGATTCCGTTCTTAATGTTAAGATCAAGAATGAAGTAGTTATATGTAATAAAAACATCCTCTGCTCAAAAAGTTGAGAGGACAGTCTAAGGAGGAGGGAACAGGTTAGGATCTCAGAGGCAGCCCAACAAGCCGAACCAGGATTCTGGTTTAGTAGGTGCTGCTAGGTAATCTATTAAAGTTCTCTATCAAATGTGATGATCAGAACTGAGCATCACTGTATTGGCCCTAAATTTTTTCTAAGAACTCCATTTCTTTAAGATGATATCGTGCGCCGTACCTGGTTTTTAAGAGGTGGAAAACAGCGCTCAGAAGCACTCAAGTTAATTTTCAAGTCACAAGGTCTACGTCGGAAGTAAAGATTCAAATCTGCGGATAAGAAACACGGAGTTGGGCGGCGACTATCCTTTTGGCCGGAAACAGAACTTTTGAAAAAAAATTTGCGAGACCGGTTATCGCGAGAGCCGCGGTGGACAGGCTCGGCCAATCCGCGTAGGCGCCGGCTGCTGCATTCATAAGGAGACGCAGCCTGCGGCGCGGCGGGTTGCGGAGGGTGGGCCCCGGGTTGGTGGCAGCCATTTCTCATCTAACCCTAATTGAGACAGGCGTAGGTGCTGTGCTTTTGGTTACCGCGCGCTGTTTTTCTCGCTGACTTTCAGCGGGCGGAAAAGCCTTGGCCTACCGCCATCCACCATCCAGTCTGGAACAAACAAAAAATGTCAGCCGCTGGCTCGCTCACCTCTCCCGGGAACCTGCGGTGGTCCGCCCGCCCAGCCCCAGTGCCCCGCCTGAGGCCACGGTCGGCCCGGTGCGTCTCCGGAGGCGCCCATTGCCGCCGTGAAGAGTTGGGCTCTGTAAGCCGCGGGTCGCTCGGTGGGCCGAGGCATGGCTGTAACCGCAGGGAAAGGAACGGAGCGGGGTCCCCGCGCGCGGTGCGCTTCCCTGAGCTGTGGGACTTGCACCCGGGACTCGGCTCAGACACCTGCAGCCTGAGGGACAACGGAGGGCGGGAAGGGGGAGGGTAGCGGGGGGTCTGTTTTCTCCCTGAGTGGAGGGGGTCCGTCTGTATGCGTCCGTCTTCCCTGCCATCAGTGAACCTCGAATCTTGCAGATTAGACCAGAGAGCGTGCAAATAGACTGTTAGAAGGACAAGTGGAGGCAGCTCCAAAATCCGTCCAAATGAATGGGCAATGAGCCGAGTAGTCGGCTATCTTACAGGGTTTTTTCCCTCCTCCCGTCCTTTGGTTTTACTGCCCTTTATCAGTGTATCTCAACCTAGTTCCTGCTCTGCAGATTTTGTCCAGGTTTTTGCCTCTGTTGAACTTGATCAGTCCTGGGATGTGGAACAGCGGTGAATTTTTGTGTGTTGAGATGATTAATTCATATTTGTTAACAGGAAGATCTAGTGTGCTCTGAAAACAGTGGAAGTCATGTTCTTTAATGGTCGTCGCTTTTCATCTTTGTCTCCATCTTTGGATGCAAAGTATTAAGGGGCGATAGGAATTTAAGAAATCTATGCCCCCATCTGCAAGAATTAGGTTTCTTTGCCAAAAGGGAAGGGGGGGGGCGGGGAAAGAGGCCCATTAGGAAACAACCAACAAGTCATTTTGCCCTCCTGTCATAAAACCTAACTTTCAAGTTATGTGAGGATTCATCCGAAGTCAATGCCTTCACTTTCTTCTATAATAATGAAAACATTTTAACTGGCGAGTAATTGCTTTAGTGTTGTAGTGGTTTCTGCTGTCCAGGAGAAGTGAATCAGCCATATGTATAGATCTGTCCACTCTCTTGAACCTCCCCCAGCTCCCCACATCCCACCTATCTAGGTCACCACAAAGCACCAAGCTGAGCTCTCCGTGCTATACAGCAGCTTCCCACTAGCTACCTATTAATATTTTATACATGGTAGTGTGTGTGTGTCACTGCTGCTCTCTCAGTTTGCCACTCCCATTCCGTCCGGATTCCTACCCTGCAAATAGGTTCAGTACCATTTTTCTTTATAACATACATATGTTAATATATGACATTTGGTTTTCGCTTTCTGACTTAACTTCACTCTGACAGACTAGGTTCATCCACATCACTACAAATGACTCAATTTTGTTCCTTTTTATGGCTGAGTAACATTCCATACACACACACACACACACCACATCTTTAACATACATATGTTAATATATGACATTTGGTTTTCGCTTTCTGACTTAACTTCACTCAGACTCTAGGTTCATCCACATCACTACAAATGACTCAATTTTGTTCCTTTTTATGACTAACATTCCATGCACACACACACACACACACCCACCCCACATCTTTATCCATTCATCTGGACATTTAGGTTTCTTCTATGTCCAGGCTATTGTAAATACTGCTGCAATGAACATTGGGTACATGTGTCTTTTTTGAATTGTGGTTTTCGCAGGGTATATGCCCAGTAGTGGGATTCCTGGGTCATATGGTAGTTTTATTCCCCATTTCACAAGGAATTTCCATACTGTTCTCCATAGTGTTGGTATCAGTTTACATTCCCACCAACAGTGCAAGCTGAAGCTCCAGTACTTTGGCCACCTCATGCGAAGAGTTGACTCATTGGAAAAGACCCTGATGCTGGGAGGGATTGGGGGCAGGAGGAGAAGGGGACGACCGAGGATGAGATGGCTGGATGGCATCACGGACTCGATGGACGTGAGTCTGAGTGAACTCCGGGAGTTGTTGATGGACAGGGAGGCCTGGCGTGCTGCGAGATTCATGGGGTCGCAAAGAGTCAGACATGACTGAGCGACTGAACTGAACAGTGCAAGAGGGTTCCCTTTTCTCCACATCCTCTCCAGCTTTTGTTTGTAGACTTTGATGAGGGCCATTTTGACTGGAGGCCTTCACTCTTAAGACAGCTATTCTGGTAGCAGTTGGTGGGAGGGAGAGTAGCAGGCAGCCTGACTTATGAAGGCAGTCAGTGTGGTACCCTGCTGGGATCTTGACCCTGAAAGAGAGGTCAGGAGGATGTGGGAGTACATGCGCTTATGAACATGTCTAGCGTTTCTTCGTGTTGCCTGAAGTCGGCCCCTCAGGGTGTCCAACACAGTTCTTATTCTTCAGTTAAGACACGTGGGAAAAACTGCACCGCTGTTGGTAATGTCCTCTGTGTAAGAAGGAAAAGGAGTCTTCCCATCAGCATGGCTTTGGGGAAAGAACGTGGAGTAAATTAGTGAATGAGGTTCTAGTTCTGATTTTGCTAAAGATTTTTCTAGGTTTCTGGGGTAACAGCTAGCTTTACTATAAGCTTGCATTTACTCAGAAAGCGATCTCTTAAGATCGCTTTTGAAGACTGCTAAAGAAAGAAAGTAAAGTTGCCCAGTCGTGTCCGACTCTTCGCGACTCCATGGACTGTAGCCCACCAGGCTTCTCCATCATGGAGTTTTCCAGATAAGAATACTGGAGTGTGTTGCCATAGTGTTAATAAATAGATGTCTTTTGTTCCTGCTCCATCTAGTGGTACTTTTGCTTCTCCACATTTACACAATTTGTGGTGGAGGCTGGTCTGAAATGAGCCTCCTGCTGGGGAGGATCTTTCTCTCTCTCTCTCTCTCTCTCTCTCTCTCTCTCTCTCTCTCTTTTTCTGTTTGGCTGCTGCTGCTGCTGCTAAGTCGCTTCAGTCGTGTCCGACTCTGTGCGACCCCATATACAGCAGCCCACGAGGCTCCGCTGTCCCTGGGATTCTCCAGGCAAGAACACTGGAGTGGGTTGGCTGCTCTGTAAATCAGTGGGGTTCCCCTAACCCATGCCCCCTGCAGTACAAGTGCAGAGTCTTAACCACTGAACAGTTAGGGAAGTCCCTCTCTCTTATTTTCTTTCAAAGAAATTTTTTTATTTTTTAATTGAAGGTAATTGCTTTACAGAATTTTTTGTTTTCTGTCAAACCTCAGCATGAATTAGCCATAGGTATACATATATCCCCTCCCTTTTGAACCTCCGTCCCATCTCCCTCCCCACCCCACCCCTCTAGGATGATACAGAGCCCCTGTTTGAGTTTCCTGAGACATACAGCAAATTCCCATTAGGTATCTATTTTACATATGGTAATATAAGTTTCCATGTTACTCTCCATACATCTCACCCTCTCCTCCTCTCTACCCATGTCCATAAGTCTGTTCTCTACATCTGTTTCTTCATTGCTGCCCTTCAAATAAATTCTTCAGTACCGTTTTTCTAGATTCTGTATATATGCATTAGTATACGATATTTATCTTTCTCTTTCTGACTTACATCACTCTGTATAATAGGCCCCTGTCTCGTTTTTAAAAAGGAAAGTAGTGATTTAATAAGTACAGTTCAAAACATACTACAGCTATTTTCTTGTTCTTACACTTGAAATCCTCTCCTTGACAAATGTCTTATAAACATTCCAAAGGAAAGTTCTCAGTAGTATGAACTTTGATATCCGATGAGATAATTTACATGGCAATGTTTTGTAGATAATAATTATGACAAATATGACTTCTTATTCCTACAAGATTTTAGTCCCTTCGCCAGAAGGAGAAACTCCTCTAAGTTTATTTTTGCTGAGTTGGGACCAGCAACTGGCCCCTTGAACTGTTCAAGTCCAGTGTTGTATTTACTATGTGCCACTTTAACGCTTCATTGGCTTGCCGGCATAGATTATTAGTGTTAGCCCCACTGTCATTTTCTGACTTAAAATAAAATAGCATCCTTAAAGATTACTTACCTATGAGCTTAGTTTTAATTACTTATGATGAATTTCAAGTTATAAAGGGGAATGTGAGAATTTAAAATTACTGAGAAACATGGGTTTTGTCTTTAGAAAGAGAGTTGTCTTCTCTAAGGTTGGCTATAGTTTTTGATTTGAGGATGTCATGAGTTTTAATTTAGTTTGTCCTGGTTCTGCAGTCAAAAATTTCATATTGGCCTGGCTCAAGATATAAGAGACAAACAGAAGATACCTGCACCCACACTCACACAACGTGTAGAGAAACAGTGGTTTTAAATTCAGGCGAGAATGAAATGACAAAAGGTAACTGCCATTCCTTCCTCATTTTTTCTTTTAAGATAATGTGTGATGGAAGTTAAAACCAGCAAAAATATCCAAGACTTAGGCCAAGGTTCACAATTTGAATCTCTGCAGTGCACCAGAAGTAAACAAAAGGAATGAATCACATCAAGATTAAGAAAATAGACTGTGGATATAGTGGGGAAACTATCTCTTTTAAAGGGGAGGTGGCCTTGTGGGAATGGAGTCCCCAAATTGCAAATATTTCAGGGGGAGACAAAAAGTAGAGATATTTATGTGAAGACAGATTTCAAAATGTTGATAGTTAATTTAAAATAAAATTTAAATACTGCTACTGAAAGAGTGTGGGGTCCAGCTGCTCACTACTCAAAAACTCATAAACAGGCAGGTTGGTGGAAAGGAAAATTTGCTGTATTTCATATGCTGCAACTGGGGAGGAACGCAGGAAAGGCAAATATCTGTCCAAAGGCCAACTCCTGCTCTGGCAACTCATGGGGCAAGAGCTTTTTTTAAAAAAAGACAGAAGGAAGGGGCTACCTGCAAAAATAGAACAGTCAGCTCTGGCAGTCATCTTCAAATTGGCCATTGGTGGTCTGACCAGCGTAATCTTGGTTGTTTTAGGTACAGTTAATATCTTCAGTTCCAGGGTCCATTTGTTCCCATTTCTTTGAAGGCAGTTCTCAGAATTGTGGCAGCTCATGTCATGGGTACAGTCTGGTCATCTTGTAGTTGACTTCTCCACCTGGTGTTTTGCTGTCCATAAGACAGCTCACAGGATATAGCTCAGAATATTATTTATAGCCCTTGAGAAAGAACTAAAGGCCCTTGACTATGCTGAATGACTACATTATTATTACTTGGTCTTCTTTCTCGGTTTTGTTTGTGCATTTCTCACTTCTTTTTTTTTTTTTCATTTCTCACTTCTTTAATTAAACTTATTCTTTGACTAAAGTTTTCAGAGACAAAAGGCAAGCAGAAGACATGCGGTGTGGATGGTGGGGGGAAGGACCATAGGGTCCTGCTCCATTTCAGTATGGTTGTGTAATAAAGAATTTGTTGTTGTTATTGTTAAGTTGCTAAGTTGTATCAGCCTCTTTGCTACCCCATAGACTGTAGCCCACCAGGTTCCTCTATCCAAATACTGGAGTGGGTTGCCATTCCTTTCTCTAGGAGATCTTCCCAACCCAGAGATGGAACCTGAGTCTCCTGCATTGGCAGTAAGATTCTTTACATCTGAGCTGTTGGGAAAGCCCCAATAAAGAATTTGGATGGCTTTTCTTCCTGAATCGTGAGAAGTAGCTCCTATATCCTTGGGATTTCCTAAGAGTGCCTTTATTATTCATTGGTGGGCCCCTTAGACCACACCTGATAACTTATGGGATGACCTAGGATGGAGGCTGGTTACACCAGCAATCCCAAACATGTCCTCATCAGCCAGACCTCTCAAGGAGTAGTGGGGTTAGAGACTGACCAATGACTCAACCAGTCATGCTGACATAATGAAGTCCTAATAAATACTCTGGACATTTTGAAGCTTGGGCGAGGAAGCTTCACTTTGGGGACCCTCCCAGACTTCACCATACACATCTCTCTCTTTGACTGGTTTGGATTTAAATCTTTTTTCTGTAATAAAACTGAAATCATAAGTATAGCACTTTTCTGAGTTCTATGAGTCACTCTAATGAATTATCTAACCTGAGGAGTAGTCAACTGAATTGTAGCCAGCTCGTCAGAAGTGATGATGGCTTGGGGAACCCTTGTATCACCCCTTATATCACTAAGGGCAGCCTTATGGAGAACTGTGCCCTTAACCTGTGAAATCTGGCCTAACTTGGATGTTGGTGTCAGAAGTCATTGCAATGGACCACTCAAAAACATTTTGAGGAAAAATCTGACCCACTGTATCTACTTGTCTATGACCTTTGACCTAGGTAAATTCAACAATACTGAAGGAGGAAACAGAAAAGGCTCTATCTTGAAAGCAGGACTCCATCTTAGGCCGGACTGTGTGTGGGCTTTGAGCTATATGCCCAGTATCTATGGAAATGATACCAACTGGAAAACCAGGCCCTGGGAAGGGAGAGCCCCAGGGCTCTCTGTTGCTAAAACAGTACCCCAATTATCTGTGTAACAGAATAGAATCATACCTTCTATTATGCTTATTGGGGTATAACCACAGGCCTGTTGATAATTGTCCACTGTTAACTACATAGGCTTAAGGTATATGAATCACGGGTTAACTTTGATTGTTAGGGAATTTAGGGAGGTGGATTTGTGCATGTACACTTAGGGTATATAAGGTTTTCACAAAAACTGGTTGGGGTCCTTGGCTAAGAGGAGACTCTGCCTTGGGCCCGCCAGTGTAATAAAGTGCACTCCACTATCTGCATTGTCCTTCTGAGTGAGTTTGTTTCCTGGAATGCGTGGCTACAATAATACCAGAAGTTAGGAGTGATTTTCCCAGAAGTAGGCAGTTTGGGCCATCCACCAGTTAAAGGCCTATGCAAGATAATCGTATTTGAGAGGAGACTATGCTCATGGCAACTTTTATAGGCCCCCGGAAATATCACTAAAGACAGAAATTTCAAAATAAAACCTTAATAACATTGTGAAAATATAATTGGAACTCCTACCCCACTTTTAGGACCTAGGACAGCTAGGACATTTGTCTCGTGAATCAGCCTGAGGGATAGGCCTGTCCTTCAGTGTCCATCGGTCAGATCCTGGTGGGTTGTGAGGAGGCTTCTACCATCTCTTGGTGAGGCTGAGGCCATTTCCCCCCATACCCTTTCTCCACCTTGGTTTAGATCTCCCTTCTTAGAAAGTCATCAAAGTGTGCAGTATTGAAACCGAGTAGAATCCTTTGGGACTCCCAGGAACAACAACTCTCTGGGTCGCCCTTTTTTAACTTGTAGGAAATAGGCTTCATTCAGCCTCTGTGACCTTCCCTAAGCTTCAAAGGGCTAATCAGGGAGGAGAGGGAATGCAGAAACATAGGAGGGGCAGTCAAGAAACAATAGTTTAGCCAGGGGGCAGAGTTCTGTAGCCCTCGAGGAATATTTCTAACAATATCTTTGAATTCTTCTGCAGCACTAAGTCCCCAACCCAGGTGGAGGGTGGAGACTTCAGGCTCAGCACGAGATGCCTGGAGTACTGCCCTGTTACCTCACCAACCAATCAGAAGAAAGTTACACACCTTGCAGCCCTCACCCCAAATTTGGCCTATAAAAACTTTCCCCCCATAACCATCGGGGAGTTTGAGGTTTTTGAGTGCAAGTCACCTATTCTCTTTGCTTGGCCCTGCAATAAACCTTTCTCTGCTCCAAACTCTGACATTTTGATTTGTTTGATCTCTGCATCAGGCACACGAAATTTTTTCAGTAGCAATATCTTCAAATTCTCATTTCTTCCCCAAGAGAAGAAGGAAACAGGAAGAAATACTCAAACATTTTAAGCCTGGGTTCTAACCTGATGGAAAGAATCTAGTATAAGTATCTAATTGCAGACTCAACATTTATCAAATGGATATACTAAGACTTAAATGGTTTTACTTAAGAGGAGAGATGGGTCTTATCCTCATAGTTTGCAAAGAATGATTTTATAGCACTCTGTTGGGAGCATTGTGTCCACTCCAGCAGAAAGTGGTTTTGATTTGTGTTGGGTATACAGGTAAAGGATGTATGGAATAAGGTTGGAAGTGCTAATGTCAGGTTTTTTATATCACACTGATTATGAACTTGTAATTATGAACTGATTATGAACAGTAATAAGACATACTGTTCTAGGGACTTTCCTGGTAGTCCAGTGGTTATAACTCCATGTTTCCATTGCAGGGGGGAATGGGTCCAATCCCTGATTGAACAGGGGGAAGTAAAATCCTGCATGCTGCATGACCAACAAAAAGAAAAGAAAAGAAAAAAGTTGATGGTAAAGCGTCTGTCTACAATGCGGGAGACCTAGGTTCGAACCCTGGGTTGGGAAGATCCCTTGGAGAAGGCAATGGCAATCCACTCCAGTACTGTTGCCTGGAAAATCCCATGGACAGAGGAGCCTGGTACGCTACAGTCTGTGGGGTCGCAAAGAGTCAGACACGACTGAGCAACTTCACTTCACTTCAGAAGATGTTTGCTCTCCTATGTTTTGTCTTGAGGGCTGTAGGTCTTTACTTTGATGATATTTATGTGTGCATCATGGCTGTCTATGTTAGAAATGTTAATAATTACAGCTATTAAACCTGATTTTAGGAGAACCCATCAGAAAAAAAAAATACAGCAAATGAAGAAATAAAAATACTGAATTTTTATATCAAGTTTTGAGTGAGGATATTATAGCTAAAATGAAAAGCATTTTTTGTACATATCATTTGCAGAAAATAGTTGAATTCATCTCATACTTATTTAAAATGCAAGTAGCTTACTAAAGTGAACCATTGACTTATTTTCAACCTTGGGAGAAAAACTCAATTAAAGCTGCAATTGAACTGCAATGGCACCAAGTTCAACTTGACCTCATATCCAGATGATAATCATCTTTCAAGTGTACAAACAAGGAAGCACAGTTATCAAAGAATGAGAAATACATTTGTTCAAAGACCATTTACTGCTTTAACAAGAGGTGAAAGCTTGCCAGAAATGTATAAACACCTAACACAGTGCTATTCATAGGCTTAACATGTTCAAAGACTTGGGGGGCAATTTAAAAATATCTTTGAAGTTGTGGGAATTTATCATCATATGTAATAATGCTTACTTTCTAGAGCCCCTCTCTAAGGAGGGCAAAGCAATTTATCTGACTTATTTTCATGACATCCTTGTGAGATAAGGCAACTACCATTATCTCCCTTTTGCAAATGGAGAAAACTAAAACACTGGGAGGTAAAAATCACTTGAAGAAGGTCAGTAGCATGCCCAAGAATTTAAACATATACACTAAAGCTTTTAACTCCCATTTTAGTTTAACTACAGAAATCTAAACAAACAAAGAATTACAAAAATAAACATCTTAAACTTTTTCTTTTTCAATTAAAGAATAATTAATGGTCAATCAGTTTTTCCTTGTCTGCCTTGGTAAGGGAAACTGTCTAAAATCAGGCTTTTCACAATAAGCAGAATTTTATTACACTGGAAGGAATGAAATATTTGCAAAACTGTGACATTCATTTCACACTTACTAAATGCTTTGTCTATAACATGTTGCATTGTTGAGATTTCAAAGGTGAGAAACATATTCCCCTCCTCAAAGTTCTTCCTGCGGGTAAGATTATATAAACAGGTAATATATTGCATCTGTTGTGTTTTTTTTTTTTTTGGCAATGCCACATGGCATGTAGGACCTTAGTTCACCAACCAGGGATTGTACCCATGCCTCTTGCATTAAGAAAGTGGAATCTTAATCATTGGACCACCAGGGTGTTCCCACAGTGTTATCTAAGTTTAACTAAATTCTTCATTTTATTTCCCTAATTCTTACTCACTTTCCTCATCTCTGTAAATGCCATTGCTGTACACTCAACTGCTCAAACCAATAATCTGGGCCTACCCCTGACTCATTCTCCCCTCACGTCACCATATCCTCTGGTCTATCTCTAATTCATTCCATTACCACCACCCTAATCCAGTTCACTGTTTCTCCTGCAGAGACCTTCTGACTAGTTCTCTGCTTCTTATGTCCCCTGCTGCTGCTGCTGCTAAGTCGCTTCAGTCATGTCCAACTCTGTGCGACCCCAGAGATGGCAGCCCACCAGGCTCCCCCGTCCCTGGGATTCTCCAGGCAAGAACACTGGAGTGGGTTGCCATTTCCTTCTCCAATGCATGAAAGTGAAAAGTGAACGTGAAGTCGCTCAGTCTCATCCAACTCTTAGCGACCCCATGGACTGCAGCGTACCATGGTCACCACCAAATCATTCTTCACGAAGCAGCCTGAGAGAACTTATTAAAATGCAAACCAGACTATGTTTTCTTCTCTTCAGTAGTTTCACATTGCACTTGGAATAAAATCCAAAATTTTTATCAAGGTTTTGCATGATCTGATCCCTCCTTGCCTTTTCAACCTCATTTTCTCCCCTCTTCTCTCTTTTTCTGTGCTGCAGCCCCCCAGGGCCTCCTCCTTTCAGTTCCCAGTACTTGCCTCACCATAGTTCCTCTGCTTGCATTGCTCTGTCCCTGCACTTGGAATTTTGGGCACCTTCTCATCCTCATCTCGATTTAGATACTAACTCCTTGGAAGCCTCTGACCCCATTTTCAAGCAGCTTCCCCTTCCTTGTATGACATTTTGTTGGTTACCTTCATAGCATGTTTTTCTGACTTGTAATAAATTATTTACTTATTGTCTGTCTTCCTCACTGGGGGCTGTAGGGATAGGGGCAGGGAGAAAGTCGTTTACCTCACTGAAATATCCCTGGTGTCTAGTACACAGCAGGTAGTGAATAATCACTCAGCAACTGCTGAGTAAATGAATGAATGCTGTTGAGACAGACCACAGACCACCAATTGTAACTGCTCTTTTATCAGCACAAAGGCCAAATGCTAAGTAGATATCTGCCAAGTAATAATGCTTTCAATTTTTCAGTTATAAATGAATGTAACAGTATCACAAAAAACACTGAGAACTAGATAACAGTATTTCAGTAAAACTCAAGTACCATTCAATATATTTCTTTTTAGTCTCTTTTTGAGAGACTGTATATTTTACATAATTATATCTGACATGTAAATTTTACAGAATTATTTTTCAAATTCTGCTTTTTACGCTAGGTGGTAAAGGCATCACAGGCATTGCTTTTTGATATTGCAGATCCTGCAGAACTGTTATTTAATATTGTTACTTAATGTTCCATTGAATGGTTGAACCGTAATCTACATGACATTTTATCTACTGATGGATATTTAAGTTAATTTCAACTATTTTCCTGCTATTGTGAATAATTATTATGCACATTTTCCATATTTTGATTTTTTTTTTAAATTCTTTTTGCCACACTGCACTGCATGTGGGATCTTAGTTCCCTGACCAGGGATTGAACCCATGTCCTCTGCATATGGAGTCTTAACTGGACAATCAGAGAAGTCCCTAATATCTTACCTTCATTTTTATTTTTGCCTGTATCACACAGCTTGTGGGGTCTCAGTTTCCTAACCATTGATTGAACCTGAGCCATGGCACTGAAAGCCTGGAATTATAACCACTAGGCCACCAGGGAACTTCTTGACATATTTTTAGATTATTCATTTACTTAATTACTGAGAGTGCATGACTAACACAAGCAATAGTATTGGTTTGAAGCAGAATTGTCCAAAGTGGTATAGTACCTCTCGGTAATCTACCTATTTTGCTTTCTCGTCTAAAGCTTTCATAATACTTTTTTTTCTGGATCATCACACACTTTGCTAATGTAGGGCATGAGTTTGGACCACAGTTTCAGAGTTTGGGTAGCTGTGTAGATTTAATCTTTCATTTCTCAAGTCTAGAAGTTTTCTAGAGTCCTTCTACTAAAATGAAGGACATATTATATCTTTTTTGTCTTTTCCTCGTCCCCTTTCCCACCTTGCTTTCATTGCCAATCAGTTTTCACAAGGCAGAAGTAACGATGATATGGAGAATGAGAGAAAGAAAGAGAGGGAAAGAGTGGAAAGAAAGAGAGAGAACAACCAAGAATAGACTGTATCTCTTTCTTGAATGGCTCTGATGTTCTAAGTTACAGGGACAAAGAACATCAGTGCAGAGGCTGAATAAGGAGACAATGATGCTGTTCCTACATCACACCTGACTCATGCATTTAGCTGCAGCCATGCATTGCAGGTGGGATAGACTGACCCTGGCCTCTTTCTGGAACAGTTCTAATCCTATCTCCCTTGTCATCATGATGGTTCTAAGATGGTCCAGCTGATACAAGTCCCACACTTCAGTTTAGTGGTTAAGTGAAGTAAGGGTCTCTTCCGATGGGAACGAAGGAGCAAGAAACTCATGTTGCTTCTCTTGGCAACAAAGAGGGAAGCCATTCTGAGGACAGAGTCAACACATAAAGAAAAGCAGAACCCAGAGACACACAGAGAGAAAGGTGGAGTCCTTAATGGACTGTGCTATAAAGCTTGCCCTACTTCTGGACTTTGCAAATACATGAGCTGATAAATCATTTTATTGTCCAAGTCAGTTGGAGTCGAGGTTCTTGTTGCTTCTACTAAGATCGGTGTAATGATGCAGGAGGACTGGCATGACTGCAGTATGATTGCTATCTTGCCAAGTAATGGTACTGTGTTCCTGTTCTAGGTGGCTTCTGTCCTAGAAGAAAATGTTCTCCATGACATAGGAGGCCTGCCTTGGAGATCTCTGGGGCCTGTTCTTCTTCCACTGGGAACTCCTACAGCCTGGATGCCCAGTGATGAGAGTATTGCTCTTTCTAAAGACAGGACTTGCAACTTTCAGATACTATATTTGCAAGTAAATTTTCTCCTGTTAGGGATGTTTTGTAGCTACCACTACCATGGATGTGGCATGTGATTATTTATAATATCAAACAGCAGAGGCACAGATGCTGTAATGCAGAGGCAGCACCAATCTTGACAAGAGACTTATGCTATTCAGGGATAGAGGCCCAAAGAAAGGAGTTGGAGCCAACTTCCTAAGAATGCTTAGACTGCTTTTTCTAAGAGAAGAAAGAATCTTTTCTTCTATGTGTGTGAGTTGTGTGTTGATGTGTAGCTTTTCAATAATGAGATATACAGTAATGAAAACTTGAATTTTTCCATCTCCCAATCCCATTCCTCCCTTTTCTCAGAATAGGCTGTCCCTATATTGGCCGGTTGTTTACTATAGAGAAGTTCCTATGAATAATGTTATATCTGAAGTCAGAATATCCATCTACTTCAATTTTTACCTAAAAGTTAATGTTTAGGACTTCCCTGGTGGTCCTGAGGTTAAAAGTCCACCTGCCAATGCAGGGGATACAGGTTCGATCCCTGTGCTGGGAAGATTTCATATGCCTCGAGGCCACTAAGCCAGTGTGCCACAACCTCTGAGCCTTCCTGCTCTAGTTCCAGTGCCATGCAACAAGAGAAGATACTGTTGCAGGAAGGCAGACTCCTTCCAGGGCCCGAAACTGGGCTCTTGTCTAACACTTGGAAATGAATTGTCCAAAGGAGATCAGCCCTTGGATTTCTTTGGAAGGAATGATGCTAAAGCTGAAATTCCAGTACTTTGGCCACCTCATGCGAAGAGTTGACTCATTGGAAAAGACTCTGATGCTGGGAGGGATTGGGGGCAGGAGGAGAAGGGGACGACAGAGGATGGGATGGCTGGAAGGCATCACTGACTCGATGGACATGAGTCTGAGTGAGCTCCGGGAGTTGGTGATAGACAGGGAGGCCTGGCATGCTGCGATTCATGGGGTCACAAAGAGTCAAACATGATTAAGCAACTGAACTGAACTGAACTGAACTGAGGAGACACATCTGCTGACAAAGCAAGATATTTTATTGGGAAAGGGCACCCCGGTGGAGAGCAGTAGGGTAAGGGAACCCAGGAGAACTGCTCTGCTGCGTGGCTCACGGTCTCGGGTTTTATGGTGATGGGATTAGTTTCCGGGTGGTCTTTGGCCAATCATTCTAATTCAGAGTCTTTCCTGGTGGCACATGCATCACTCAGGCAAGATGGATGCTCAGTTCAGTTCAGTCGCTCAGTCGTGTCTGACTCTTTGTGACCCCATGAATCACAGCACGCCAGGCCTCCTTGTCCATCACCAACTCCTGGAGTTCACTCAGACTCGCGTCCATCGAGTCGGAGATGCCATCCAGNCAAGTATTTGGATCTGGCTAAGCTTAGATGACACTGCTACTGTCCTATTAACTAGACAGAATTTGGGGCAAGTGATACCTATAAATTCTATGCGATGTCTTGATTATGAAGCATCCTGGATATATGATGGTTCATACTTTTTTTGTGGGGAATGAACCAGTCACTCGTAAATTTATAGCAGGTAATATGGCCTGATGTACCAATGAAGAAAGAAATGTACATACATTCAGTTCAGTTCAGTTCAGTCGCGCAGTCGTGTCCGACTCTTTGCGACCCCATGAATCGCAGTGTGCCAGCCCTCCCTGTCCATCACCAACTCCCGGAGTTCACTCAGACTCACATCCATTGAGCCCATGATGCCATCCAGCCATCTCATCCTCGGTCGTCCCCTTCTCCTCCTGCCCCCAATCCCTCCCAACATCAGGGTCTTTTCCAATGAGTCAACTCTTCGCATAAGGTGGCCAAAGTACTGGAGCTTCAGTTTTAGTATCATTCCTTCCAAAGAAATCCCAGGGTTGATCTCCCTCAGAATGGACTGGTTGGATCTCCTTGCAGTAACCCCATGAATCGCAGTGTGCCAGCCCTCCCTGTCCATCACCAACTCCCGGAGTTCACTCAGACTCACATCCATTGAGCCCATGATGCCATCCAGCCATCTCATCCTCGGTCGTCCCCTTCTCCTCCTGCCCCCAATCCCTCCCAACATCAGGGTCTTTTCCAATGAGTCAACTCTTCGCATAAGGTGGCCAAAGTACTGGAGCTTCAGTTTTAGTATCATTCCTTCCAAAGAAATCCCAGGGTTGATCTCCCTCAGAATGGACTGGTTGGATCTCCTTGCAGTCCAAGGGACTCTCAAGAGTCTTCTCCAACACCACAGTTCAAGAGCATCAATTCTGCGCTCAGCCTTCTTCACAGTCCAACTCTCACATCCATACATGACCACAGGAAAAACCATAGCCTTGACTAGATGGACCTTAGTCGGCAAAGTAATGTCTCTGCTTTTGTATATACTATCTAGGTTGGTCATAACTTTTCTTCCAAGGAGTAAGCGCCTCAATGAGTATTTATTAAATAACTTCCAAGTAACTGGTGCTGAGTAGTGATTAAGACAAATGTGGTCTCTGCCCTCAGAGAGCGTATAGTAACATGGAGGAGACATTGCTTAATATTAAAAGTATATGATGAGTGTTGCACTAGAAGTTAGGGTGTTTTACAAACATTAAGTGCGTCCTTGATCTATTTTATGTTAAGAATATGTCCCTAGGAAACTGACATTTGGATTAGAAATGGGCAGTGCAAACTACATGTTCCAACTGAAAGCATGGTATGTTCTAGGGACGAAAAGATGCTCAGTGTGACTGGAAGGAGATGTGAAATTGTTGCAGGAAGGCGGACCCCTTCCAGGGCCTGAAACTGGGTTCTTATCTAACACTCGGAAATGAATTGTCCGAGGAGACACATGTGCTGACAAAGCAAGAGATTTTATTGGGAAAGGGCACCCGGGTGGAGAGCAGTAGGGTAAGGGAACCCAGGAGAACTGCTCTGCCACGTGGCTCGCAGTCTCGGTTTTATGGTGATGGGATTAGTTTCTGGATGGTCTTTGGCCAATCATTCTAATTCAGAGTCTTTCCTGATGGTGCACGCATCGCTCAGCCAAGATGGATGCTAGCAAGAGGGATTCCGGGAAGTGCACGGACGCACAATGTCTCCTTTAGACCTTTCCTGAACTCTTCAGTTGGTGGTGGCTTATTAGTTCCGTATTCCTTATCAGGATCTCCTGTCATAAAACAACTCATGCAAATGGTTACTATGGTGCCTGGCCAGGTGGGCGGTTTCAATCAGTGAGCTTCCCCTAACAACTCCCCTCAAGAGACTTCATACTCAAGATACTTCTTGGGAATTGGAGTGGAGGTCTCTTTCTTCGGTAACTTCTTCCTGCTGTGCATGGGCATAGACCTGCCTAGCAGAGCAGAAGTCTCTCTCTACCTGATCTAAGTTGGGGTGTTCCACATCAGAAAGCAGCTTCTACCCTTGTAGTAACAGCAATTTAGTTTGAAACTGTTGGCCCCTCTCAGAGATGAATAGACAAGGGCTAAACAGGAGACCTAACAGTATAGTCATCTCTGGTCCCTGGAAACAGAAGGCAACATTTGGGGTGAGGGTTGCAGGGTTTGTGACCCTTTTTGATTGGTTGGAGATGTTGGCAATTTGATCTCTGGTTCCTCTGCCTTTTCTAGATGGATGCTAGCGAGATGGATTCTGGGAAGAGGACAGACACGCAGTGTCTCCTTTCGACTTTTCCCGGACTCTTCCGGTTGGTGGTGGCTTATTAGTTCCGTATTCCTTATCAGGATCTCCTGTTATAAAACAACTCATGCAAATGGTTACTATGGTGCCTGGCCAGGGTGGGTGGTTTCAATTAGTGTGCTTTCCCTAACAACTCCCCCCTGAGAGACTTCATACTCAAGATACTTCTTGGGAACTAGGAAGGAGGTCTCTTTCTTCTGTAACTTCTTCCTGCTGTGCATGGGCATAGACCTGCCTAGCAGAGCAGAATCTAAGTTGGGGTGTTCCACAGCTGAAACCAGCTTCTACCCTTGTAGTAAGAGCAATTTAGTTTGAAACTGTTGGCCCCTCTCAGAGATGAAATAGACAAGAGCCAAACAAGAGACCTAACGGAATGGTCATCTCTGGTCCTCAGAAACAAGGCAACATTTGGGGTGAGGGTTGCAGGATTTGTGACTCTTTTTGATTGGTTGGTGGTGAGGCAACAGAGCTGTGCTCCAGGAATCTTGTGTTTAGTCTGAAGTTACCATCCTCCACCTGGGTGGGGGTTCAAAGACATTGTTATGCATATTTCTTTGAGTAGGAACCAGGACTCTGTCTGGAGGCTGTACCAACCTTTGATTGTTTCTCCCGTTTCTGTATCCCCTCCCTTCCCTGATTAGCAATTGTTTGAATCCACCCTTTGGAACTCATGGAAGGTCAAGGAGGCTGAATGAAGCCTATATCCTACAGACAAGAAATGGAGAACACAGAACAGATCTCTGCTCCAGAGCCCCACAGAGTCCTGCTCAGTTTTAATTTAGGGAACTAGGCAACTATGACCACAGTGAGAAGCCTGAGCACTGCAACTAGAGAGCAGCCCCTGCTTGCTGCAAATAGAGAAAGTCCACATGCAGCAACAAAGACTCAGCACAGGTAAAAAACAAAAACAGAAGTTAATGTTTAAAAAGAGGTAATACGTGCTGTTGGATGATTGTCTAATGTGCTATTTCTGTGTGGAACAAATCTTCCTTTGGCATTCATCACAACAACCTGAGTCTAGAGAAGAAGAGCATTGCTGATACTGCTTCTGAATTGTTGACTTTCAAGTCAACACATGTTCCCTTCTCTATCAGACAGGAAGGTGTTCCAGAAAAATTGTTCTTACATATTCAATAGTGTAATTTTCTCTGCTGGCACAAGATATGGAATTAAAACGGTTATATGGAAGGCAAAGGAGAAAACTAGAGGGGATGGCTGTTTCTTTTTTTAAACTTAAAAAGCTATTGTTATGGAAAAACCCAATCGAAATTTCTGGCCAACCCAATAAAAATAGAGTTGCCATATGATCCTGTAATCCATCTCTTAGGCATATGATCTGGGGAAAACTATAATTTGAAAAGATACATGCACTCCAGTATTCACTGAAGCACTATTTACAATAACCAAGATGTAAGACCTCGCGGCCTTTTCTCAGAATCTGTCGCTCCAAAGACCACAGTGACTCGAATTCGATGCAATAGGCAAGAGGATTTATTAGGCCGACGCGCCGGGGTTCAGTCTCCACGCAAGGAGATGAACCCCGAACATCAATTGTGAGGAACTTTTATACCGAAAAATCACAGGCAGGTGTGGGAGGGGTCAGGATATTAGGAACAATGTGGTAGGGGGCCATAGGCAGGTGTAGGTGGGGTGAGGACATCTGATTGGTGGGATAGGTCTGCAGATAATTAAGTCGAAACAGTTGACTGACCACCCTGCAGCGCTTGGCCAGTTCTTAAAGAAACAATTACCTGGAAAAATCCGACAGTAAATACATCTTTGAGAGGGGGGTCTCTTCGCAAGGTCAGGAAACTAGGTTATAAGTCATCAGTTAAGAATTAATAGAATGGGGTTTTGTTAAGGACCAGGAGACTCTGAGTCACCAGATAAGGAGTAAGTTATCTCCTGTGAGGCATGGCCTGCCTCCGGGGTTTTAATCAAAAAGGGGACTTAAAATTTTAACCTAGGTTCCTCAAAGATAGGGAAGCAAACTAAATATCTGTTGACAGATGAATGAATAAAGAATATATGGTATATTTATACAATGGTCTATTACTCAGCCGTAAAGAAAAATGAAATAATGCTTTTTGCAGCAACGTGGATGGACCTCAAAGTTATCATAGTAAGTAGAGGGAATGGTTTGAATTTACCAGTTCTCTCTGCTTTTCTCCTCTCCTGTCTTCTTTTTTGCCTTTCCCCACTTACTTGGTTGTTTGGTCTTTGTCTTAGAGATTCAAATGCTGAGTTTTTAATAGTGCACAAAGACTCAGCTATATTATTTGAATTTCACACTATTTATGCTAATATTTCTTGAAGGTGTTTTGCAGGTATTTGCTTACTTTTTGCATCTGTTTATTCATGTATTCATTAATCCAATAAATATTTATTGAGTATCTGCTATGTGTCATCATCATGCTAAGTGCTAGGAATGCCAGGCACTGGGTGACCAAACTGCAGGGTCCCAGGCAGTAAACTAGGGAAGACAGACAGTGACAGATAAACTAATAAATACATAATTACAGAGTGTAGAGAAAATGAAGAGGGTGTTATGCTAGAGAATAATGAGTAGAGGAGAAGGACTTAGGTAGTAGATGGAGGAGGAAAGGACTGTATATTTTCAGATGATATTTTGTAGATAGGTCTGTGATAGGGATTTTATGACATGCATATGAGAGAAGGGAAGGGGGAATTGGTCATGATTCTTAGGTTTCTGCCTGAGCAAGTGGGATGAATGTAGATGAGATTTAATAACATGAGGAAGAATAGGTTTTGTAGGGATGTCAATGATTCAGTGTTTTTATGTTGAGTGAGATGCGAAACATCCAAGTGAAAATATTTAGACAGTTGTCATTAGTTTTAGTTTGTGTATAGGACAGGCCCTGCTTGTTTCTACTAACCAGTGTAATTATTTTTAAATTATTTTATTTATTTTAATTGGAGGCTAATTACTTTACAATATTGTGCTGGTTTTCACCATACATCAAAAATTATGGAATGCTTCATGAATTTGCATGTCATCCTTGCGCAGGGGCCGTGCTGATCTCCGTAACGTTCAAATTTTAATATATGTGCTGCCAAAGCGAGCACCATCCAGTGTAATTAATGTTACCTTTCACTCTCAAAAGTTTTGGTTTATACAATATTTACACAGTCATCCCATATATTGGTGAAAGTAGTTTTGGTGGATTAGGGAAGTATGATATTGTAATTTATAATTAGAAATATATATTTAGTCTTCCTACCTCTTCCTGCCACAGAGCTCTTAAAACCCTTGGAATTTCCTAAGTGGTAAGAATGACAAGATGTCTTGATATTCACAAGAAATTCCTTTCAGCCACACCTGAGCTTATGTTAATAAGTTGATCTTTGGAAAGCACCTAAAGTTGCTACAGGAATCAACCAGGTGATTAGAGGGTTGAAACTTTCAGTCCCACCACCCTCCACTCCTCCATAAGATGTCAGAGCCTAGGTTATGTGCAAGGATTCCTTCATTCTTCTCATACTCAGACAACACTTTGTTGAATACTTTAAAACAATTGTTTTGTTAGTAGAAGACTAATGGTTGTTGAATACTTTAAATGATTATTTGTATAAAAACTACTATTGTAACTACTACTATCTGGATTTTATATAGGATAAAATTGAGGGTGAGCAAGGTCTGTGATCTCCTCACTTAACTAATGCTGCCTCTGTACTTCCAACATCACTATTTCCCACGTAATTTATTTAACTTTTCTCCTTTTGACTCTTTTCTTTTTTGGCTCTGCCGCACAGGATTTGAGATCTTAGTTATCAGCCCAGGGATGGAAACTGCAACTGCCATAGAAGTGAGGAGTCTTGACCACTGGACCACCAGGGAAGTCCCAGGCTAGGCTATTATGGCAGGTCTTAAAGCTCTTCCTGGCTAAACAAAAGCAGCACACAGCAGAGAATAGATAAAAAAAAAAAAGCTTATGTTCTAGAATCAGAAATTCATTCACCCCATGTGCTTTATCTATTCTGCAATCTCCTGATAGTTGCTTTTCATTGCCTGGACTTAGGTATATTTATGCCTTTTTTGCCTCTGCTGGCCTCCTTGAACTTGACTATATGTTGTCAATTTGACCTCTGCTTCAATTTGACCCCTGCTTCAATTTGACCCCTCTGTCTAGACTCCCACCTGGATCTGGCCCCTCTTAAATAATCATGTCATCAATGCTATCCCTACCAGTTCAGTTATTTTTTATCTTAGCTTTAAACCATATATGGAACATGAGTCAGACATTCTGTTGATGGGAATTTCCTGGTGGTCCAGTGGTTAGGACTCTTAGTTCTTACTGTCAAGGCACAGATTCCTGGTCAAGGAAGATCCCATAAGCAGTGTCTCATGTCCAAAATAAATAAAATAAATTTTGCTGTATTGATCGTACATACAAATATTTTATCTTCCCCATTGCTTCTACCTCTGAATTCCTTACAACACCTGTAGCTTGAAAAACCACCAGTCACAGAACCCTCCTATACTGTGTGTCTTTCATTAAATCACATGTGTGCATGCTAAGTCACTTCAGCCGTGTCTGACTCTGTGACCCCATGGACTATAGTCTGCCAGTCTCTTCTGTTCATGGGATTCTCCAGGCAAGAACAGTGGAGCGGGTTGCCATGCCCTCCTCCAGGGGATCTTCCTGACCCAGGGATCAAATCCATGTCTCTTATGTCTCCTGCATTGGCAGGCAGTGGTGGTTCAGAGGTTAAGGGGTCTGCCTGCAATGCGGGAGACCTGGGTTTGATCCCTGGGTTGGGAAGATCCTCTGGAGAAGGAAATGGCAACCCGCTCCAGTATTCTTGCCTGGAGAATCCCATGGATGGAGGAGCCTGGTGGGCTGTAGTCCATGGGGTCGCAGAGTCGGACAGACTGAGCTTTCTTTACCACTAGCGCCACCTGGAAAGCTCTTTTTTGTTTTCTCCTGTGTGTCTTGAGAGACTGGACTTTTCTAGATTCTCTTTCAGTTGCCCAGTTATGAGTTAGCCAACTCCTCATTCTCCTTTCCTGTCTGTCTCCAACACACTCCCTGCTCATCTTAAATAAAAACCGACTCATCTTCTCTAGATTCTCAGTTGCATTCAGCCCTGCTTCTTTTTTCCTTACTTGATAATTGGCACACTTATACATTTCATACCTAGGAATTCTCAGTTCAGTTTACTTCAGTTGCTCAGTTGTATCTGACTCTTTGAGACCCCATGGACTGCAGCACACACCAGGCTTCCCTGTCCATCATCAACTCCTGGAGCTTGCTCAAACTCATGTCCATCGAGTCAGTGATGCCATCCAACCATCTCATCCTCTGTTGTCCCCTTCTCCTCCTCCTTCAATCTTTCCCTATGAACTCTACCTGTCTGGTATTCAAGTAAAGCAGAAAATTATCAATCTGGTGCTATTCCGAAGCCATTCGAAGATTACAGAAATCTGCACATGAGAGAAAATGACATATAAATGTAGCACAGTTAATTACTTTACCAAGTTTCACAGCTGATGATGTCAGAGCCATACTGAATCCCAAGTCTATTTGTTCTAAAGCCTGGGCTGCTAATTACCATGCTTCTTATTTCTTACTTTCAAAAAGTTAATAAAATTATACTTATATTGAAAGATAACTCTTAAAAAACTAAACACACTTACCATATGGTCCTGCAATTACACTCCTAGACATTTATACCAGAGAAATGAAAACATGTTTTTACAATAACCAGTACATGTGTTCATAGCAGCTTTATTATTATTTTTTTTAAAGAAAACCTTTTTGTTTTGTATTGGGGTATAGCTGATTAAGTATTCTTGCTTGGGAAATCCCCTGGACAGAGGAGCCTGGCAGACTGGAGTCAGTGATGTCGGCAAAGAGCCGGACCGACTTAGTGACTAAACACAACAACAAATAGCTGGTTAACAATGGTGTGATAGTTTCCGGTGAACAGGGAAAGAACTCAGCCATACGTATCCATTGTCCCCCAAACTCCCTCACCCCGTCTGGCTGCCACATAACATTGAGCAGATTTGCATCATAGCAGCTTTAATTTTGAGAGCCAAAACATTGGAAAAAAGCTAAAATATCCTCCACTGGGTGAATGATTAAACAAACTGTGGTACATCCATACCATGGGATGTTACTCAGCAGTAAAAAGGAACCATCGATACTTGCAACAACTTGAATATATCTCGGACATTATTCTGAGTGAAAGAAGCCAGTAACACAAGGTCATAGAAATATGATCCCACTTACATGATCTTCTAAAAATGATAAAATTACAGAGGTAGAGATTCGTGGTTGCCAAAAATAGGGATGATGGAGGGAAGTAAGGGTAGATGTATCTGCAAGTGGGTAGCATGAGGACATCTTTGTGAAATAGTTTCAAGTCTTGATTACACTGATAGCTACACAAATCGTATTTGATAAAATGACAAAGAATTATACACATACATTACCGATATCAATTGCCTGGTTTTAATATTCTGCTATAGCTATGTAAGATGGTCCCATTAGGGGAAACTAGGTGAAGGGGAAACTTTCTGTCCCCCCAGATCTAACCAGCCTTGAAGTTCTGTTGGTTCCACCCTGAATGTGCATCTCTGCATTCTGACTGTCCTCCTACCCTCTCTGACTTTGCTTTGTGTCAGATTCTCTAGTCTGATCTTTTGCAATAGCTCTCAGATTGGCCTCCTATCCCTTGCGTATCTTTCTCAATGCTGGTGTCCTCTGTAATTTACGAATCAGATCCTGTTACTTCTCTACCCATAAACAGTAGGTAGTTCCCTGATGCCCATAGCTTCAAATTAACTCAGTGTGGCCAACAGGAGCCTTCAGTTCCTGTTCTCTGCTCCTCTTAGGAGCAATAAATCTGTGTGTCCTGGAGGCTCTTCTCCTCTCTGTTTTTGTTAGATTAGTAGATGGTTGGTTTAGCAAGGCAGAGTTTGCACGCAGAAGAAGAGGCTGATACCAGCCTGTAGGCTTTGGAGGCCTTCCCTTCCATCAAGGTCGCTTCTCTGTCCAGGGAGCATGCAGGGAGCAGAGACATTGCCTGTTCCCCAGAACATTATGCGGTGACTCCCGTTTCTAGTGGGATGTTAGCTGTTGGGGAGGTGGACTTTCTATGCAGGGCCTAACCTCTGGGATAATGAGAGTTCAGGGGATTACGACACTACACCACTTCTCTGCTTATAAGCTGTTCTCCTTATGACCTTTATATCTTCCCTGCATATAAGACACTATGCATATATGCCTGGGGCTCCCACATGACTTTTCCTCCCTAGATTCACCTGCTGGTGCCTGCTGAGCCTGTGGCATGCCACAATGACCTTCAATTCTCAGAAAGTATCCTCTCTGCTGGCTCATGTACTAGTCAATTTTCTATTGATTAAAACCCACACCTTTCTGATTCCTGCTGCGTCCACCAAGCAGAAACAGATCTGGTATTGTTTATGTTATTAATGCCTAGTGCTTCTTCATTCTTCTGTCAGGAAACTTCTCACAGTGTTTTGTAGACCCAGCTGTGAGGTTGCTTCCTTCTTACCTCACCTGGACTTCAAGGCTTTTTGAAGGACAGGCAAGTCTGTCTTCCAGCTTTGCATTTCTGAGGCTCAAGAGAGGCTTGCACTTGGCTGGTGCTCAGTATACATTTATTAAATGAACAAATAAATTGTGACTTGAATGAGGGCCCCTCAAAAGCAGTAAATGCTCTACCAATATTAAACATGATGAAAATACCTTAAAGAATCCAGCAAAGTAAACCATAATGGTTGGAACCAGAAAAGTTGATAAAGCAAAATCAATAATTTTTACACACGTTAAATCCTCTACAGACATACACAACACAAATATACATAGATACGTATCATACACAGTGGATGGTGTGTAGTCACCTTTCATACTTGGATTAACACACTGCAAAGAGTAAAGCTCTCTTTTCCTTTCATTTATTGGGGGCTCGCTTGGCACCATCCACATATCACCCTTCACATCCACTTCTCTTCAGCAGGAGATAGCTGAAATAGGCCATCGCAGAGTGCTCAGCTGCTGACAGTTAAATAAACACTTTTTAAAGGGAAAAATACTCTCTTAGGTGCAAAAACAACTGAATTTCAGCTACCAGATCATTTCCCTAACTCGTCACCAGGAAAACGACAGGTCATTCTTCATGTTGATGGACCTGGAGGCACAGAGCTCTATCTCCCCTTACCAGCAGGGGAGTTATAATTGGCTGGATTTCTTGACTCAGATGCACTGCTTTCCCGGTAGGTTTTTTTTTTTTCTTTTTCTTAAATTGGAGGATAATTGCTTTATAATGTTGTGTTAGTTTCTGCTGTACAACAAAGCAAATCAGCTATATGCATACATTCTACCCCCTCCCTCTTGGCCTCTCTCCCTTCCTATCATCCCCCTCGTTAGGTCATCACAGAGCACAGAGCTGAGCTCCTTTGTGGTAGCTTTTTGCTCTAAAAGGGCTTTCTCTACATTTGAACTTGCGTGCTTCAGTCGTGTGCGACTCTTTGCCACCCTGTGGACTGTAGCCTTCCAGGCTCCTCAGTCTGTGGGATTCTCCGGGCAAGAGTACTGGAGTGGGTTGCCATGTCCTCCCCCAGTATCTGAGTTTAACTATGTACTGTTAGAGGCCCCCCAAAAGGCTGAATGGTTAACTACCCTATTTTTTTGAAGAATATTTATAGCTAAATCTGTAGTTAAAAGTTGACTTTGTCTTATGCACTTCCAGTGGCTTCATGAGAAAACAAAGGAAATAAATTAATCTATACCTTAAAACTTCCACGACAGCTCAGCAGGTAAAGGATCTGCCTATAGTGCAGGAGACAGAAGACGTGGGTTTGATCCTTGGGTTGGTAGGATCTGCTGGAGGAGGAAATGGCAACCCATTTCAGTATTCTTGCCTGAAAAATCCCATGTATAGACAATTTTGGTGGGCAACAGTCCAAAGGGTCCGAAAGAGTTGGACACAACTGAGCGTCTAAGCACACATATAAGTTAAATTTTTAAATGAAGAAAGATGATTAAAAAGGGATGATATTTATATTTATTCTTCACTTTAGTATCTAAAATGATGAGCCAAATAGAAATCGATAAAACAATGATTTGCTTTTAACTTTTAATCAGAAATAAGAATAATTTGGACAAAGCACTTTTTCTGATTTTAGGGAAGAAAGTTTTGTTTGTTATATTTTCTATTCTCCTTAGTTTTCAAATGACTTATGAATACCAGATCTTATTTTCATAAAGTCATTTTTTTCCTGTTTTACATTTATGCCCTGTCAATATCTTAAGGCTAAAAACTTTGAGCTTAACCATTTTATTTTTTCTCAACAGTAGATGGCAATATCTGTTCACCTGTAGCAAAAACCTCAATCATAGTAATGACTATAGACTTAGCGTTTATATTTTTCTCTCACCCTTAGAATGAAATCAGTCTATTTAAAATGATAAAACTGAATACAGAAACAGTTTGCATGCCAGTATAATCTTACTTTAAAAAATTTGGTTGAAGGGGTACAGAAGTACATGAGTAGATGAAACTATGCCTTTTTTCACTCCAGGGGAGAGAAGCTGGCAGCGCCAAGAAAAGGCTGCTAGACTCAGTGAGTCTGAGGCAAGAATGAGAGAGGTTAAGCTAAGAGTTTTTAGCTAGTTCTGTTAACATTTATGCTCAGATCCTGTTACATACCCACAAAGGTTTTTTGCCTTTTTTTTTTTTTTTTAATTTCAAAGTGTGGTTTTGCCTAGAAATTTTTAAGCTTATACTTTTTTTTGGGGGGGGGAGAGGGGAAATTAAGTAAGAAATAAAGAAAGAAAACAATGCCAGTTTTGTACCCAAGGCCCACATTTACACTTTCCTTCTCCAGAAAGAAAAAGAGTAAGGGATTGAGACTAGGATTTGGGAGAGGTTTCCTTCAGATCCAAGCCTGCTCTGATCCCCTCAACTGGAACATTTCTTATAAAGTGGGTTTTTAATGTTTATTTGAAGAAATGGCCCTGCAGCTTCAAAAATTTCAAAAATTCCAACTGATGGCCTAACAGAATTATGCTTTACAGGTTCCATAGCACTACTTCTGTGATAAATCAATAGGTAAGCTTTCTTTAAAATTTTTTAAAAATTTCATTTATTTGACTGGGCTGAATCTTAGTTGCAGCATGTGAACTCCTATCTGAGGCATGTGGGACCTTATTCTCTAACCAGGTATCAAACCTGGGCCTCATACCTTGGGAACTTGGAACCTCAACCACTGGACCACTAGGGAAGTCCTCAAGCTTTCTTAAAGATAGGGATAATATGCAGTTGTATCCTCCCAAGCATCTAGCATCATCTGTGCCTTTGGAAGTGCTAATGTATATTGTTGTGCACCATGATGACAGAAACATACTGATATACTCTCCAGCTTTTACTTTAGGAATTCCCAGGATGAGTATTATCATAATTAAAATTTATATTTAATAATTACCATGTGGTACTACTTTGATTGCTTATTAGCTATACCTTTCTGTTTTTTTTTTTTTTTTTTTTTTGACTGGTGATGGAAGTAAAGTTCGATGCTGTAAAGAGCAATATTATATAGAAACCTGGAATGTTAGGTCCATGAATCAAGGCAAATTGGAAGTGATCAAACAGGAGATAGCAAGAGTGAACATCAACATTTTAGGAATCAGTGAACTAAAATGGACTGGAATGGGTGAATTTAACTCAGATGACCATTATATCTACCACTGTAGGCAAGAATCTCTAAGAAATGGAGTAGCCATCATAGTTGGCAGAAGAGTTCAAAATGCAGTATTTGGATGCAGTCTCAAAAACGACAGAAAGATCTCTGTTCATTTCCAAGGCAAACCATTCAATGTCACAGTAATCCAAGTCTATGCCTGACCAGTAATGCTGAAGAAGCTGAACAGTTCTATGAAGACCGACAAGACCTTCTAGAACTAATACCCAAAAAAGATATCCTTTTCATTATAGAGGACTGGAATGCAAAAGTAGGAAGTCAAGAAATAGGTGGAATAACAGGCAAATTTGGCCTTGGAATGCGGAATGAAGCAGGGCAAAGACTAACAGAGTTTTGCCAAGAGAACTCACTGGTCATAGCAAACACCCTCTTCTAACAACACAAGAGAAGATTCTACACAGGGACATCACCAGATGGTCAACACCAAAATCAGATTGATTATATTCTTTGTGGCCAAACATGGAGAAGGTCTATACATTCAGCAAAAACAAGACTGGGAGCTGACTGTGGCTCAGATCATGAACTCTTTATTGCCAAGTTCAGACTTAAATTGAAGAAAGTAGGGAAAACCACCAGACCACTCAGTTCAGTTCAGTCGCTCAGTCGTGTCCAACTCTTTGCGACCCCATGAATCGCAGTACGCCAGGCCTCCTTGTCCATCAACAACTCTTGGAGTCTACCCAAACCCACATCCATCGAGTCAGTGATGCCATCAGCCATCTCATCCTCTGTTGTCCCCTTCTCCTCC
>SJXQ01009965.1:0-17466 GCA_006408695.1 Aepyceros melampus
CCCTCGGTTTGCAGGATTTTATGTCCCTGACAAGGAATTGAACCTGTGCCCTTCCACAGTGAGAGCACAGAGTCCTAACCACTGGACCACTAGGGAACTCCCTGGTTGTTTTCTTAGTTTGTGGCAGTTTTATTGTTCATTAGTTTTGCACCTGGTGTATCCAATTCTTTGCCTATCCAGACCCTGCTGTAGCTTGTAAATAGTGGCTAGGTGGTGAATAAGCAAAAATAAGAAGTTGCCATAGCAACAAATCTCTAGCCATTGACTTGTTGCTTCACAGGCAATTAGGTGTAATCCTGGTTTACCTGGTACCTATAACATGGGCTTTTTTCCCCCTGAAAGTGAAAGTGAAAGTCACTCAGTTGTGTCTGACTCTTTGCCACCCCATGGACTGTAGCCCCCCAGGCTCCTCTGTCCATAAGGATTTTCCAGGCAAGAATACTGGAGTGGGTTGCCATGCCCTCCTCCAGGGGATCTTCCAGACCCAGGAATCTAACCAGGGTCTCCTGCATTGCAGGCAGATTCTTTACCAACTGAGCTACCAGAGAAGCCTTTATCCCCCTGCTGCTGCTGCTTCTGCTGTCGTCGCTTCAGTCATGTCCGACTCTGTGTAACCCCATAGATGGCAGTCCATCAGGCTCCCCCGTCCCTGGGATTCTCCAGTCAAGAACACTGGGGTGGGTTGCCATTTCCTTCTCCAATGCATGAAAGTGGAAAGTGAAAGCGAAGTCACTCAGTCATGTCTCTTTGCGACCCTATGGACTGCAGCCTTCCAGGCTCCTCCATTCATGTCATTTTCCAGGCAAGAGTACTGGAGTGAGGTGCCATCGCCTTCTCCGTTTATCCCCCTAGTGTCTCATAATGGACAGGTCCTATCTCATTCTAGAACAACTGTATGTCCCCTGCCCATCTCTTTCACACACACCTAGGTTTTTTTGTTTTTGTTTTTTGAGCATCCAAAGAATATTGGGCAGATGCATTCTTCTTTATTGAAGTTGTTTTCCAGGTCACAAGCTCAGCATTTCTAAATGTCTCAAAATTAAATATACAGATTTCACAGTCATTGGAGGTTGGCTCAGCCACCTCTCCTGTGCTATTAATAACTCAATAGAATATCTCTCCCATTAAAATACTAGGGAATTTACCTAGGTGATTGTTAAGCTTCCCAACAAAGTTAGGCATCATTATCCCTGCTTTGCAGAAAGGAAGATTGAGACTCAGAGAAGATGTGTCATCTAAAAGCACACAGCTTGTAAGAGGCATATGAATCTAACTGGTTCTTAAACATGCGTTCTTTTCACTACACCTTTAAGTCCTCAAATCACCTCTCTCATGGGCCATTTGCTCAATAGGATCATTACTGCTCATTGTCAATAAGGGCCTGAACACTTGTATTGCCTTTTAAATTTCCTAGTGCCGTGTGTATTTATCCAGACATGCCAACAAAGGTCCATCTAGTCAAGGCTATGGTTTTTCCAGTAGTCATGTATGGATGTGAGAGTTGGACTGTGAAGAAGGCTGAGCGCCAAAGAATTGATGCTTTTGAACTGTGGTGTTGGAGAAGACTCTTGAGAGTCCCTTGGACTGCAAGGAGATCCAATCAGTCCATTCTGAAGGAGATCAGCCCTGGGATTTCTTTGGAAGGAATGATGCTAAAGCTGAAACTCCAGTACTTTGGCCACCTCATGTGAAGGGTTGACTCATTGGAAAAGACCCTGATGCTGGGAGGGATTGGGAGCAGGAGGAGAAGAGGATGGCAGAGGATGAGATGGCTGGATGGCAACCCTGACTCGATGGACATGAGTTTGAGTGAACTCTGGGAGTTGGTGGTAGACAGGGAGGCCTGGCGTACTGCAATTCATGGGGTTGCAAAGAGTTGGACACAACTGAGCGACTGAACTAAACTGAATTGAATTCTAATTATTCAGTTGGATCTCCAGGTGAATAGATTCTTCTGAAGGAGCCAAGATAGAGGGAAGTTTCAGTGGGGCAAAAGCTGCCAGGAGGTAAAATTCCTAGCCAAGTGTCTTTCTTGCACAGGACTGGGTCCATGTCAAATATGCTATTTGCAGTGTCCTTTGTCACATAAAGTTAGGTCAAGGTTAGAACCAGAAGTTGAACTAGGGCCTCTTCCCAAAACTTGTTGCTTAATCTAAGGAGATACCTCTGCAATGAGCCAGGCTCCATGTGCACTCACTTAGAGCCCTAAACATCTCTGGACTTGGCTGGGTCCAGGAGGAATATCCCATCAATTAGTGATGGCATGGTAGAGAGATGAGGTGGTAGGACTACAACATGGACCTACCAACTAGACTAATGAAGCCATTTATGTCACCATAACAAGTAGAAAAATACTTGTTTCTGTGTATTTGGGCTTGTTTCCTATGCTATAGCCCAGAACTTCCTTTCCTTTGGCTTCTATATCTGAAACCCAGAAGACGAACTAGTAACTTGGACACTGAGGTTGGGACCCCTTCTCCAATGGTTAGGTTAGGGCCCTATGTCCAATAAATAACTGGCTTTCAATCCGGAGTCCCCAGTTTCGAAGCTACCAATTCTCTTGGGATGGTTTCAATTTAGACCTGCCGAGATGCAAACAGCTGAACTGACTGTCAATCATAATGCGCCAAGGCACAGTAGCTAATCCATACATGTGTGTTAAGTCTACTAGATTCACCTGAGCTTGCTGAATTTAGCCTACACAAAATTTAAAACTCAGATATCTCTTTGGCTCATTATATGGACAACCCTGCCCCCTACAGGTACTAGCAAAGAAACACAGAGCAATGCTAGCCTAGTTTTCAGCGAGAAGAGCTTGTTACACTGTATTTGTGGCATTGGGTTCTATTACTTGAGAATTTCGAATCAGATTAGAATAAAATAACATAAAAGCCACATTGGTAGGAAAACAAAGAAACCTAGAAAGATAAACCAAAAGCTTAATGTACTTCAGCAGGGTAGTATGGACTTAGTTTTCCAGCACTTACACTTGGAAGTAAAGGGGAAGGGAAGAGAGATTCTTATGTGGTACTATGGAAGATACAGCCAAGCTAGAGTCAGGTCTGTTTTGATTTTGCCACTTAGGAGTTAAAATCAGAACAGTTCACTCCCATGATCAAGACTCCAACAGCTTCTCATTTCAGAATAAAATCCTCTCTCTCTTCCCTGGGCTATAAAACCCTCAAGAATTGTCCCTTACTCATCTGTTACAGGTTTCCACCCTCCAACACTGCTCCTTTTCCTCCCTCCAAATAATGAGCAGAGTTCATTTTCTGGGACTGGAATAACCCTAATCCTCTTCATTCAGGTATTGGTTTGTATCACCTCCTCAGAGAGGTCTTCTCCAACCACCCTATTCAATCTCAGTCACAATCACATCATACAATTTAATTTTCCCTCAGCATTTAGTCCTTGTCTTCATTTACATTTACGAATGTATCTGCCCCTCCCTACTAAAACGTAAGTTCCATGAAGGCCAGGGCCTTTGTCTTCTTCACCACTGTATCCTCTACACTTGGAATGGTACTTGGGATATAGATACCAATAAAAAAATTTTTTGACAATCAGTACTAGCAGTGGCACCTGGAGCAAATTATTTAACCCATGATTCTGTTTCAGTCATGAAATAAAAGTATTCAATTGCTACCCAACTCTTGTATCAAATAAGAGGGGAAGTGTAGGGAAAAAGAAGCTTAGTTCAGCGGTCAATAGAGAGGGAGGTATTCAACACGTCTAGGCTTCAGCAATATGTGAACTGTGAACTTCCAGATGTTCAACCTGGTTTTAGAAAAGGCAGAGGAACCAGAGATCAAATTGCCAACATCTGCTGGATCATCAAAAAAGCAAGAGAGTTCGAGAAACACATCTATTTCTACTTTATATGCCAAAGCCTTTGACTGTGTGGATCACAAGAAACTGTGGAAAATTCTGAAAGAGATGGGACCACCTGACCTGCCTCTTGAGAAATCTGTATGCAGGTCAGGAAGCAACAGTTAGAACTGGACATGGAACAACAGACTGGTTCCAAATAGGAAAAGGAGTATGTCAAGGCTGTATATTGTCACCCTGCTTATTTAACTTCTATGCAGAGGACATCATGAGAAACTCTCGACTGGAAGAAGCACAAGCTGGAATCAAGATTGCTGGGAGAAATATCAATAACCTCAGATATGCAGATGACACCACCCTTATGGCAGAAAGTGAGGAGGAGCTAAAAAGCCTCTTGTTGAAAGTGAGAGAGGAGAGTGAAAAAGTTGGTTTAAAGCTCAGCATTCAGAAAACGAAGATCATGGCATCTGGTCCCATCATTTCATGGCAAATAGATGGGGAAACAGTCGAAAGAGTGGCTGACTTATTTTTCTGGGCTCCAAAATCACTGCAGATGGTGATTGCAGCCATGAAATTAAAAGATGCTTACTCCTTGGAAGGAAAGTTCTGACCAACCTAGACAGCATATTAAAAAGCAGAGACATTACTTTGCCAACAAAGTTCTGTCTAGTCAAGGCTGTGGTTTTTCCAGTGGTCATGTATGGATGTGAGAGTTGGACTATAAAGAAAGCTGAGTGTCGAAGAGCTGATGCTTTTGAACTGTGGTGTTGGAGAAGACTCTTGAGAGTCCCTTGGAGTGCAAGGAGATCCAACCAGTCCATCCTAAAGGAGATCAGTCCTGGGTGTTCATTGGAAGGAGTGATGTTGAAGCTGAAATTCCAATAATTTGGCCACCTGATGAGGAGAGCTGATTCATTTGAAAAGACCCTGATGCTGGGAAAGATTGAGGGCAGGAGGAGAAGGGGACGATCAAGGATGAGATGGTTGGATGGCATCACCAACACAATGGACATGGGTTTGGGTGAACTCCAGGAGTTGGTGATGGACAGGGGGCCTGGCGTGAAGTTCATGGGGTCACAGAGTCGGACATGACTGAGCGACTGAACTGAACTGACTTTATCAGTTCTTCAATCCATATCCATCTCTCCTTCCCTTTCCCTTTTAGGCCCATGCTGACACTTTACATTAACCTTGAAGTGAAATCAAAATGTGTATAAAATACTGGTGATTGGAGGGTGGGTGCTATAAGTCACGGTGTGCCTTTAAGTGGGTTCCCCAGTACCTCTCTGTAACAGTTGTGTGTAGATATTTCAGGTCATCTAAAGATGTCAGGGTCAGGAATCTTGCCCACTCGAGTTTCTATGCTGATTTATAAACTGGCATTTTAAACAGAAAATAAGGTCTAAGCCAGGCATAGTTAATATATGCTGGACAGTTAACTTATAAGGTATTCAAAATCAAATGTACCAATAGCGTGAACTGAAGGGAACATTTTGGGGTGGGATGGAGAGAAAGAACAAGAATGGCTTCTCCATCTTTTTCTCCAGGTGATTTTGACCTCAGACTTAAAAAATAACAGAGAAAGGGCTTAGTCAGTGAGTGTATCTGTATAATGCTGCTGTGCTGTGCTCAGTCATGTCTGACTCTTTGCAACCCCATGGACTCTGTCAGGCTCCTCTGTCCACGGGATTCTCCAGGTAAGAATACTGGAGCAGGTTGGCATTTCCTCCACTAGGGGATCTTCCCGACCCAGGGACCATCTTGCATTGGCAGGCAGATTCTTTCCCACTGCACCACCTGGGAAGTCAATATCTGTACAAGGGCTGTTAGATAATAGCACTAAAATGAATCTTGGAATATATTCCTATTTAGGCTGAATGATTTTCCTGTTTAAAAATGTAGATGCTACTGGTCCTCACATGTGAAGAAAAGGGATTAACTAGATGCTGGAGAAGATAGTGTTATTAGGGATGTTTTCTTTTTAATTTGAACAGGAGAGCAGAATTTGGGCTTAGTTGCCAAGTTGGTCTCTCCTTAGGAATAATTCTGTACTTTCATGTTAACAGAGCCTTAGACACTCTTTCGTTCTTTTCCTTCTCCCAGAAAAGGGTAGGGCCAAGACAAAACAGAGTGACTCTTCCTTAATTTTCACCTTTAATCTAGAGGGGCTATACCCAAGATTCTGAAAGAAGCTGAATGATGTGCTCCTCTGGCTTCTTCCAAGTAAGCAGTCTGATTCAAGAGCTGTAGATAGGTTTGTCACCCATGCAGATGATAGAGCACTTCTTGGAAATTATTTGTATTACTTTAACATAACTAAGAGAAGTACATGAAACTTTGGGTGCTTATTCTGCAATAAGTAAATGTAGCAAATGTAACAACTGCTGTTTATTAGCTGCTATGTAATACTACAGTTGTGATGGGCCTCTCTAACTTTTAATCATAAGAGCCCTCAACCAGCTAAGGTCTTTTGCTAACTGTTTAAATATTTTATTTCAAACTTTTTTTCCTTATTGTGTGGCATGTGGGATGCATGATCTTAGTTCCCCACCAAGGACTGAACCCATGCCCCCTACGGTGGAAGCTCAGTCTTAACTACTGGACCACCAGGGGAAGTCCATTTTTCTAATTATTAATGTCCAAGCTTTGGTAGGCAGTATATTCTTTTAACCCCAGAAAGGGAGGAGAAAGATGGTAGTTTTGTAAGCTTGATAGACATTCTAAGCCATAGTTTTGATACACAGTTAGCAGCATAATGTCTGTTTAGTTCTAAGGTAGTGTAGATGAGCAGATGAAGTGTGCATATCTACAGGTGAACTTTTAAAACAACACCATTTGCACTTTAATCAATCTCTAACACCCACTTTAATCAATCTCTCCCATATTGTTCTAGAACTGCACTGTTCAATATGGTAGCCACTAGCCACTTGTTGCAGTTGAGCATTTGGAATGTGCCTTGTCCAAATGAGACACACTATAAGTGTAAAATACCAGATTTTGAAGACTCACTATGAAAAAAATCCAATGTAAGTATCTTAATTTTTATATGGATCACATTTAAATATTTTTACTTAATGGGTGAAATAAACACCCATTGTTTGTTGTATTAATGTTGTGAATGTTGTATTAACATTAATTGCAACCATTGTCTTTATTCCTTTTGTAACAGGGCTGCTGGAGCTTCCTAGGTGGCTCAGTGGTAAAGAATCTGCCTGCTGATGCAGGAGACACAGGTTCAATCCCTGCATCAGGAAGATCCCCTGGAGAGGGAAATGGCAACCCACTCTAGTATTCTTGCCTGAGAAATCTCATGGGCAGAGCTGGGCGGGCTACAGTCCATGGGGTCAGAGTTGAACACAACTTAGCAACTAAACAACAACAATGTAGCTGCTAGAGATTTTTAAATTACACATGATTTGCATTTTATTCCCACTAGACAGCACTATTCTAGAACATTTGGTATAGATAGGGGAAACTGCATTTTGTATCAGTTAGCAACACTATCCACTGAGAAATTCAACAACATTTCAGAGGCTTTGGGTCCACCAAAAACAAGCGGAAGGGAAACCTTGAACCAGCATAATGCCTAGTACATAGTGGGAGCACAACATACATTTACCTACTGGCTGATGAAACAAACTCTAAATTCAGATGGGCCCTTGTTCATTCCATTACTCCTCAATGCTCCCCTCTAGTATCATTTGCCACAGGGATGGATAATTATGCTATGTGTATCTTTTAAGGTTTTTGTAATACTTGATGTTTCCCCATTGAAATACCTGCTTCTTGTGAGTAGGGACCCTATTTCTCCACGTTGAAATGTTGAATGAGACATGATCATTATTTTAAAGCACTCACCTCAGCAGCAATTTACTTATTCTATATCTAGTACTTGAAATGCCATGTTCTTGGTTGCTTTCAGAGTAGAAGTGGAAGTGAGAAATATATTCAAGGGATTAGATCTGATAGAGTGCCTGAAGAACTAAGACAGAGCTTCCAGATATTACATAGGAGGCAGGGATCAAGACCATCCCCAAGGAAAAGAAATGCAAAAAGGCAAAATGGTTGTCTGAGGAGGCCTTACAAACAGCTGTGAAAAGAAGTGAAAGTGAAGTCGCTCAGTCATGTCCGACTCTTGGCAACCCCATAGACGGCAGCCCACCAGGCTCCCCCATCCCTGGGATTCTCCAGGCAAGAACACTGGAGTGGGTTGCCATTTCCTTCTCCAATGCATGAAAGGGAAAAGTGAAAGTGAAGTCGCTCAGTCGTGTCTAACTCTTCATGACCCCATGGACTGCAGCCTACCAGGCTCCTCCATCCATGGGATTTTCCAGGCAAGAGTACTGGAGTGGGGTGCCATTGCCTTCTCCAAAAAGAAGTGAAGTGAAAGGGAAAGGAGAAAAGGAAAGATATACCCATTTGAATGCAGAGTTCCAAAGAATAGCAAGGAGAGATAAGAAAGCCTTCCTCAGTGATCAATGCAAAGAGGAAAACAATAGAATGGGAAAGACCAGACAGCTCTTCAAGAAAATTAGAGATACCAAGGAGACATTTCATACAAAGATGGGCACAATAAAGGACAGAAATGGTATGGACCTAACAGAAGCAGAAGATATTAAGAAGAGGTGGCAAGAATACACAGAAGATCTATACAAAAAAGATCTTCATCACCCAGATAATCATGATGATGTGATCACTCACCTAGAGCCAAACATCCTGGAATGCAAAATCAAGTGGGCCTTAGGAAGCATCACTATGAACAAAGCTTTTGGAGGTGATGGAATTCCAGTTGAGCTATTTCAAATCCTAAAAGATTATGCTGTGAACATGCTGCACTCAATATGCCACCAAATTTGGAACACTTAGCAGTGGCCACAGGACTCGAAAATGTCAGTTTTCATTACAGTCCCAAAGAAAGGCAATGCCAAAGAATGCTCAAACTCCTGCACAATTGCACTCATCTCACACTCTAGCAAAGTAATGCTCAAAATTCTCCAAGCCAGGCTTAATAGTACATGAACCATGAACTTCCAGATGTTCAGGCTGGATTTAGAAAAGGCAGAGGAACCAGAGATCAAATTGCCAACATCTGCTGGATCATCGAAAAAGCAAGAGAGTTCCAGAAAAACATCTATTTCTGCTTTATTGACTATGCCAAAGCCTTTGACTGTGTGGATCACAAGAAACTGTGGACAATTCTGAAAGAGATGGGAATACCAGACCACCTGACCTGCCTCCTGAGAAATCTGTATGCAGGTCAGGAAGCAAGTTAGAACTGTACATGGAACAACAGGCTGGTTTCAGATCGGGAAAGGAGTATGTCAAGGCTGCATATTGTCACCCTGCTTATTTATATATGCAGAGTACATCATCCAAAATCCCAGGCTGGATGAAGCACAAGCTGGCATCAAGATTGCTGGGAGAAATATCAATAACTTCATATTTGTGGATGACACCACCCTTATGGCAGAAAGCAAAGAACGAAAGAGTCTCTTGATGAAGTGAAAGAGGAGAGTGAAAAAGTTGGCTTAAAACTCAACAATCAGAAAACTAAGATCATGGCATCTGGTCCTATCACTTCATGGCAAATAGATGGGAAAACAGTGGAAACAGTGACAGACTTTATTTGGGGGGCTCCAAAATCACTGCAGATGGTGACTGCACCCATGAAATTAAGATGCTTGCTCATTGGAAGAAAAGTTATGACCAACCTAGACAGCATATTAAAAAGCGGAGACATTACTTTGCCAACAAAGTTCTGTCTAGTCAAGGCTGTGGTTTTTCCAGTGGTCATGTATGGATATGAGAGTTGGGACTATAAAGCAAGCCGAGCGCCAAGGAATTGATGCTTTTGTACTATGGCTTTGGAGAACACTCTTGAGAGTCCCTTGGACTGCAAGGAGATACAACGAGTCCATCCTAAAGAAAATCAGTCCTGAGTATTCATTCGAAGGAGTGATGTTGAAACTGATGCTGAAACTCCAATACTTTGGCCACCTGATGCAAACAGCTGACTCATTTGAAAAGACCTGATGCTGGGAAAGATTGAGGGCAGGAGGAGAAGGGGACGACAGAGGATAAGATGGTTGGATGGCATCACCAACTCAATGGACGTGAGTTTTGAGTAAATTCTGGGAGTTCGTGATGGACAGGGAGACCTGGTGTGCTGCAGTCCATGGGGTTGCAAAGAGTCAGACACGACTGAGCGACTGAACTGAACTGTGAGTAGGAATCCTATTTCTCCACATTTAAATGTTGACTGAGACGTGATCATAATTTCAAAGCACTCACCTCGGCAGCAACTTAGTCTAAATCTAGTACTTGAAATGCCATGTTCTTGGTTGTTTTCAGAGTACATAGTATTCTTCTGAATTTGCCTATTGGTGGCAAATCTCCATGTAGAGAAAGAATTCTTCAAAACAGCCAAGAATCATCTCAAGGATAGAAGTAACATGAACAAACCTGAATAAGAGCTGCTTCTCTCAGTTGTTCACAAGTTCCAAATATCTTCTGAGCAACAATGACATTCTTCAAATACCTGTGGTTGCCCAAAGCAACTTTAAAGGGCATTGACTTGGATGCCAATCAAGTAGTTGGCATACTATAAGAAAGGGTCAAGAGCACATTTAATGAGACTGAGATGACCATTAACATTAAAGGTTTGTAAAACACATTCCTGCCTCCTTCCAAACTTTTGGAAATGAAATCCCTTGATACTCATAATACTCACAGTGGCCAAAGTGATTTACAGAATTTACACTATGTGATCTTTAATCCTCCTCAGATTTGCGCTTTAAATTTTCCTTGGCAAACTTCCCCAATTTTATTCTAGGAAATGATATCTCATAAGTAATTATTCTAGGACTTGAGACAAGTATTTTAAAAAACTAATTAGGGACTGTATTATGGCAGCAGAATTAAGAGCCCAATGTGAAAATAAGCTCTCGTCAGATCTGACTTAGAAATACTCTGCCACTCACTATGTGACCTTGGGCAAATTATCAAATAGAGTGGCAATAATATACCTCAATCAATATGAGGATTAATTTATACACTTAATAAAATACCTTACAGCAATCAGAATATCATAGCTATTAGTAATCCATTTGCAGAGTCTGATTTAAACATTGAATGAATTTAAAGACTTCAAGAAACTGGACCCTAGCTCTCCTGTTTTTTAAATGATCATTAACAATATGAAAGTCACTCAGTCGTGTCCAACTCTTTGTGACTCCCATGGACTATACAGTCCATGGAATTCTCCAGGCCAGAATACTAGAGTGGGTAGCCTTTCCCTTCTCCAGGGGATCTTCCCAACCCAGGGATCGAATCCAGGTCTCCCACATTGCAGGCAGACTCTTTACCAGCTGAGCCACAGGGGAAGCCCAAGAACACTGGAGTGCGTAGCCCATCCCTTCTCCAGCAGATCTTCCCAATCCAGGAATCAAACCAGGGTCTCCTGCATTGCAGGCGGATTCTCTACTGACTGAGCTATGAGGGAAGCCCTCATAACCATATAGTTTATAATCCACTCTGATCTACCAGGTTCTCTGTTCTAGGTAATGGTCCTTTTCATTAAATTTCCCTCAATAAGATGCCTGTGTATTGGCTTACTTTGTTATCTAGAATATGAACTTTTCAGTGGCATTCTTGAGCTACAAATAGAATCATGAACAACACTAAAAGTAAAACCCTGGGAGGGTATGAGGCAAAGTAGCATTGACCACTCAAAAATTCCAAGGAACCGTGTTCCTATGCCAATGATAGGGTTCTGTGGTTAGGCACTAGAGGAAATGAAGCTATGATAAAATTCACCATTAGTTAAACAAATAACAGTATCAAGGGGAAGTCAAATCCACATATCCGAATGTGATGACTTACTTAGAAACAAAGACTCTTAGGGGTTTAAGCAACATGTGTGAAAGGGTGGAAGTAGGAATGGAAGACAAAAGCTGTCTGAGTACACATGCACACGTGGACAAGTCTATACTTAAAGAGGTCAAGCAAGGGAGTCATCAGGTCAATAGTAATACAAGAAACAAAGATGCACCTACTTAAAATGTCATTTACACAATGTTTCCAGGATTCTTATATACGAATAGACTTTAATCTTTTATTTTACCACTGAAAGATTAAGCCATTACATGATACAGGATGGAAGTTCTATTTCATAAACCAGTACCTGCCCACAAACAGTGAAGGGAATCAAAGTCAAGGTTGCACTGTAATTCTATATGATTTTTAAAATCATGTCTATCTGACATTGGTGTGAAACAACAGAATCTTTATCAGATTCCTGTTTTAAAAGAAAAACCCAAGGAGAGATGATCAAGCACAAATGAACACTTCATGCATTTTATTGATAGTCTATATTTTAAATCTGCAGTATGACATCTTACATAGGGAAAAAGCTTCTTCCTAAAAGATAACTATTAATAATCAAACCAGCTTTAATATGACTGACCTTTCAAGGTCTTGTTTTGCTTTAAACAATTTTTAGCAGGTGTAAAGAAAGCACTGTACAAAAAAAAGAAAGAAAGAAAGAAAAGGAAACTGGGTACATTCTCAAAATTTAATACAGGGCTTCCCAACCAGGAGTCTGCTGGATAGATATTGGAAAAGGGTGTTATGTTTAGCTTTAAATTGAAAGAAAATGAGAAACCAGATAAAGTAAGACAACCAAATTCACTTCACTTTTGTGCTCCTTTTCTGCAAGTCTCTCCCAGAGGTCAGGAAGCCCTGGTATAACAATCACTATAGTCTTTACAGAACATACATTTATGTGCTTCATGTTCAAAGACATAAAGGCCGCCTTTGTTACTGTTCCCCCTCCAAATCCCTTTAGATTCTTAAAGGCTTCAGAAAGCTTTCCAAAACCGTTGCCCAGTTCTTTATCCGAATCTAAGTAAACATCTATACCAAAGCAGCTCGTCTTGGGAGAAGACAACACAGGCACAGATACATAATCAGGCCAATTGCGTACCTACTCAACTTGATACCGATCACATGGCCCTACATCTTTAAAAGCAGCACCTGGAACAAATGGAGCTATAAAGAGGTAAAATCCAAACATTGGACGTTAGAACACATACAAACACTCAGTTCAAAGAATGTTAGCAAAGGGGCATTGAAAAGAGTTAAGGCTGGGCAGCCAGTTCAGCCATATCTTAGTATTAAGAAAAATCTGCAATATGAGGAACTGATAGAGGAACCCTGAAATAACTAGGCACAGTCATACATTATGGGGTTCACTTTCACTGCATATCTTTATGATATCAGTCAATCTAAGCTTCGGGGTTTTTAGTAAACAAATCCTAACCAAAAATAAGTATTTTGGTGATTTTGAGACTGCTGGAGGGTGTGCCTATTTTCTTGAAATCTGAATTAGAACACCTATGTAGACATGAAAATAATCATAAAACTGATATAAACTGTTATTCCTTGAACATTCCATCAGCTCAAATATGCTGCATTTTAGATACAAAATGGAGTTACTCAAATCAAGTGAGATTGCTTACTTGTTCCAATATTCCTATTTTAGTAATGTTCCAGTTAAGCTCTCTTTTTAGAATGCTAAAAATGTAAAGGGTAGGTATATAACTCAGAGCTGTTTCTTAGCTGCTTTCTAAAAATCTAATTTAAAAATAAACAAAATACTAGTTACTTGGACCTTGCATTTTTAGCTTTCCAAATGAAGCATAAGTTGATTTACATTTTCAAATGTTTTTTCAAAAGTGAACAATTTACTCATTAATGAATTACAAGTTACTGAATATTGCTGAATAACAATTATTGAATAATCCACGGGATTTTCCAGGTAAGAATACTGGAGTGGGTTGCCACTGCCTTCTCCAGGGATCTTCCCCATCCAGGGATCAAACCTGGGTCTCCTGCATTGCAGGTGGATTCATTATCAACAGAGGTATCATGGAAGCCATTATTGAGTATTACACATACTAAAGAATTATATTAAGGGAAAATAAATGCCTGACATTTAAACATGTGCCTTATCAATCTCTTGCATTACTAAGGTACAGTATACTTTAGTAAGTAGCAATCAGCATAGTCTTATAAGACAAAAGTGCCCACAAATGTGGCTTCTACATATTTAGTATTGTAATATATCTGACAGGGAAGCCAGTAAAACTTAAAAACTCAAATAAGGCAGATTACAAATGTTTCTTGTTCACAAACAGAAAAGAAAAGGGGTGGAGTAAAGAGGGGAATAAAAATATCTTCCATCTTTAAAAGTATCAAAAACAACCACAAGGTGCCACTGTATTCTACCAAGCTGTAAAAATGGCTTTTTAAAAAGCATTTTGCAACATTTACTTTCCTATTATTTTGAGAACTGCTGAAAAGTTAGGGCTGATGCTGCCCCATTTCATGTCATGGACATCTGAGAAGCAGGTGATTAAATACAAAGCATATTGATAACCCTTCATAAAAATAATTTGAGAGAATACTTGGCAGGGAAAGAACATGTTTGGGGGAGGTGGATTACTTGAGGTAACACTTGTAAGTTTCCTAACCTTAAATTTTGCATGAACTCCCATGATCATGTTTTTAGAGATTCCATGTATATACACACACACACAATCCTGGTGCTAAATGATTTTTTTTGTAATTGTTTATACAATTATTTATACTCCAACACTAACATGAACACTTTTCTCAATCCCCACCCTCTATTAACACCACTAAGGTATAACTAATGTGTTCTTTTTAGAGCAAATATTCCAAATTAACAGTTTGGCTCATCTTCTAGTGTTGCTGAAGTCTGCAAACTTTAAAGCTAACTTGTTCAATTTTGTTTTTAGTACTAATGAATCTCAATCACGTCAGCTTGCAGTTAAACACCTCAAACGTTTCAGACTGGTAAATGAATTTTTAAAAATAATCTGAAATATTCAAGAAAACTCAGTTTTTAGTACTTTTTCCCTATGCTTTGAACAATGTAATGTCCCAACATTGTTTTTTCTTGTTCCTATTATTGCATGAAGTTCAAACTAGGTCCTCAAGACAGAACCTTTCTGTAATAAAGAAAAAGTGCAAAGGTACAAAATGAAATGTAGTCTTTTGCAAGAAAATGCTCCCTCAAGAGAACAGTTGTTTGGATGCAGGTGGGAACAAAGATTTTGTTCTCCATTGTACATCTGCCAACTACAAATGATCTTGTCTTCAATGTCCATACTAGCATACTGGTCATGGACCTTGCAAAAAAAAATATTAATCAAGTAGCAAATTCCACTAAAATATTTGTATCCATTCTACACAGTCCAATGGAAATTAATGAGTGCTACTGAAAAAGGTTTTCACATGCACATGTCCAATATGTGCACTGAAGGCTAAAAACTTAAAATTCTATTTCCAGTGTTTATGAATAGCTTCAGTATCTACATTCATAACCAGCATTCTGCATGAGTTACCTCTTAATACTTCACAAATGAGTAATAATACATCTTGGGAGGTTAGGAAAGTACCTGTTAATAACTTTCTTTTATGCTTAGAATGTGATGCAGTTGTTTTTAAACTATTTAAAATGAACACCCCTATTATAATGGGACATTTTATACCAAGAGGAAAATGAGTTTGTTTTTAGCCAATCAGGACTACCCTGCAGATCTGAAAACCGCAGATTACACCCTTAGTAAAGGATACAAAGAGGCTCACAAATATAAACGAATCCTGACTTTTACATGGACAATTTTTTAAGAAAGATAAAATGTATTACATAAGCGCCATAAACAGTAAAATCTGCTTATATTAAAAAAAAATAAGTGAAGCTTTGTTTGGACATTATTTTCTTGCAAGAGCAGTACATATCCTTAGTAAACAACTACCATATTTACAATTTCCTTGATACTTAGGTAGGATTGAAAGCCAAGAGGAAAATATAAAAGAATGAGCTTTGAAATAATCTTTACAGCTGAGTTGGTAACAGTTAAGGTAGCCAGATAATTTCTAAAGCAGATTTGTTTATTGTATAGAGCATCTGACTATGTACACCTGGGTCATCAGCTCACTTTGTTAAGAGCCAAGGATGTGTTCAATCCCTCTTTGGGCCCACTAGCATTTCCCAGAAAAAGACAGTCCTCCACAGTCAGACTAATCCTAACCCCAACCAGCCTCAAGAGAAAGTCGGCAAGAGTACTGGGGTTTTCACAAAGCTTACTAAGGAAACAACATAAAGTGCATATCCCAGTCAGCCTTCTCAACTTCAAATATGGGCAGCACAATTAAAATTTGAATTTCAAACAACCCAACGTGACTCACTTTCCACAAAAAAGAAAACTCCCTTAGTTCTTCATCTTGTCTTTAGATACATTAGGTCTGTATCAGAGATAGTAACAACTGTGCACTGGTACCTTGAATAACAAATATCAAAAACAATGCAAATTTGAGACTTTTCTACTAGTATACACATCTGTGCCAACTTCAATTCTTATGCTAAATAAGTGGTTTACAGTCTCTTTCCTCCATTCTTTTTCTTTTGAGAAGCAAACTTGCAAAAACATCAATGTAACTTGTGCTAGGGGGTAGTGGTTTTTCTTAAACCAAAACTCTGCCAAATTTGCTTCATCTGCTCAAGTAGAATACTGTGCCAAGGATCTCACCATATGAAACCAGTTCACGTCTGTGGAATTACTGTCTTCATGAAAAGTTCTTCCAAGCAGTTTTCTCTATACTCCCTCTTTCATTTCCTGCCTAAATCCATACTCTGTCCTTTCCTTTGCAGGTCACAGTAGCTGTTCACATACATTAAATATTATAGATATGTTCTGCTCTTACATCTACACACTTACAAAAGCAGCTTTGTACTTTGTTTGGTGTGTTTTGTTTTTTACTATGTTGGCTCACAAAAAGCAGTTTTTTCATTTCTAAGCATGGTACTTTACAATTTTTAATGCATTAATACAACAGTGCATTGGAAAAAGTACTGAGCCTCTACAAAATAGCTTTACATTTTTAAACAAATGAATGTGATTTTTTCACTTACACAAGCATAGGCTTTTTTTTAATATTTCCACAAGATAAATATCTCAATTAAACTATAAGCTCACTCTACAGTGTGCCACAGTGATGGGCTTAGAAGACAGTTATACACTTAGAAGATCCTAATCTTAGTGTTATTTACACTGATAAGTCCAATATCACCTTGTCTGAAAGGTGGACAAATGATTTCAGAATGTAGCTGAATGTGTGCCAACTAATAACTGGGAACAGTATAGCTTTAAGCAGTTACTTAGGAAACATGAGTACTGTGAGTCTAAACTGGGAATTTCCTTCACCCCTCTTTCCTATGGCATATGAAACTTTAAAGATCAATATGAAACAGGTAAGAGTCATTGCTAAGGCAGACCTTTTAAGATAACAAAGGAGAAACTGACAAGTATATGATAAATCATCAGTAATAACAATTACTGATACTGAAGTCAGATTTTTATGTCCTAACATGTTGCTTTTTAAATATTTCCTTTTATTTTGGAACAGAAATTAGAGAAAGGACAATGACTCATTCAGAAAGCAATGACTCAATTCTGGTTGCTACTTTACATTTAAGCACCACTCAAAAAGTGGACAGAAAGCAAGTGATTCCTGTTTGCCCATCACTATACCAGCTACATAGCTGAGAGT
>SJXQ01009965.1:18621-30246 GCA_006408695.1 Aepyceros melampus
GGTGTTGTTCGGCGTCTGAGACCTTGATCGAGTTCTGCTAGCTATGCTGTCTCTCTGCCGATATTCTCCGGGACGAACTCTTCTTACTTGAAGATCAAGGACTATGGTGGGAGGTCTCTGGCCTGATCCTGTAGATTCACCATTGCCAGTTGTGTCTGAAGATCCTGCTCCTTGTGAGGCATTTCTTGTTCCAGAAGCTGCAAAAAGACCTCTAGTTAGTAAGTCAGGTCCACTTATTTGCTGTCTTAATGTCACGTGGTGCCGGGTTCTAGAACTTCCTTCAGTCTCATTTACCAAAGGATGCTCAAAAGTCTGAGATGAGATACTATGATGAGATCTTCGTGGAATTTCACTCATTGGATGTAGAGGTGATCTACTTCTTTCAGCTCTTGCTCGGGTTCTCCGATGGTCCGGGCTCCTACTTCTTGCCCTTCTCTGACCTCTGGTAGGTGGGGCTTCTCCTGTTAATGCTTCAATTGAACTTCGTTCTGATCTGGGTGGCCTTGCAGATGTTGATTCAGATCGTGGATTTTCCATTTGTCTTTGGCTGTTGTTGTCCATACTTTCTCCACTAGAACGTCTTGTAGATGGTTCATTTTCATTCTCTGGATTTTGGCTCCCATTATTACGGTTAACATTGATCTCTAAACTGAATCGGAAATCACCACTGTTTGGATTAGTCCGGCTCACTGCTCTCCAAGATTGGTTTCCTCTTTGCCCACTTCTTGTCGTATTTCCCGTTTGTCTGACTGAGTTAAGCCAGTCTATTATAGAGTCACCATTAGATACATCATCTGAAGAGTCTCCACCTGTTTTTTAAAAAGGGAGGGGAGAAAAGAAACTATTAAAAATAAGAAATCATACTCAAACTTCATATTATTAACAGAAAAACATTCTGAACAAATTTCAATTTACAGATTTTTTAAAACTATACTGCACTGATTGGCAAGTAAAAGCAGGAAACTTTCAATTTCATTTTAAAACAGCAAGCGAATCCTAGAGAAACTTAAAGCAATTTTTTAAAAAGGAATTGGGAGGAAGTCTATTTTTAACATTGTATACAGAGCTTAGTGTACCACTGGGGACTGTCAGAAGACATTTTTTCAGTCCACTGTCAAAACACTAACATAATCAAATAAGGTAAAACACCAGTTAAGGTACAGGGCTAGTATTTTAGTTCAAATTAAATTTTTTGGGTTAGATTTTTATTAGTCTACAACATTTCTTTGGGCTCTTGACTAAGTGCCTTGGATAATACAGAACATTTAAAAACTTTAGGACTGCTTTAGACATTGCAAAAATATAAACAAGATTTACAGGTTACTTCATGTTACCAAGATTTTAAATTAACATGAAATTAGAGATCAGAACAACCTTATTGTTATCATATTTCACACTGAAGAAGAAACACCAGACCTGAGGTAAGAACAAGATTTCTTAACAGTGTGACAATTTACATTTTGAGCCAAATAATTCTTTGTTGTGGGGGCTCTGCTGTGCATTTTAGGATGTTTAGCAGCATCCCTTACCTCCACCCACTAGAGCAAACAGCAAACTCCCAACCAAAAATGTCTCCAGACATTATACCCCACTGAGAACCATCAGATTAGAGAATGCAACCTTTCTGCTGGTGAGAAAGACAGGTTTATAAGGAAGGAATAATTCAGTGGGTACAGGGAAATTTCAATGAAGGTGGAAAATAAATAAAAATGATCACATTTAAGACAGGACATTCCTATATCCCAATAACACTCAAAAAAAAATCCCACAGGTGAAGCAGGAAAAAAAAAAAAACTGAAATTTCAATGAAGGTGGAAAATAAAGAAAAATGATCACATTTAAGACAGGACATTCCTATATCCCAATAACACTCAAAAAAAAAATCCCACAGGTGAAGCAGGAAAAAAAAAGTTAACATTCTTAGCAAATATCAAGAAAATGCCAGTTTTTTTATGAGCAGTTACTTAACACCAAATTAATTTGTGCTCCTGATTTGGATTATCTTTGGCTGACATTTATCATTAGGAAGCTTCTTATCCATTTCTCCTTTACACCCCTCTCCCAAGAAAAACTTACCTCTATTTTCATCTGAGTTTTGTGGTGGTGGGCCCTCTTTAATTTGTTGTAGTCTCCTCAGCAACTCTTCCTCAGTACTTTCACCTGAAAACAGTTTAAAATGTTTGCGAAGTTATAAATAAAATCCAATGACTTATCCATCTGAGATGACAACCAAAGAGTAGGAACCTGAGTAAAATTCACCTATTTGAGAGCATGACATTACAACTTATATTTATTTGTATTCCTTTCCAGTTTACAATATGCTTTTGCATACAATATCTCATTCTTTAAAAATACAACTCTGGGAGATAGATACTATCTGCATTTTAAGACAAAGAAACTCAGAGTGAGCGAGCTGATTCCTTAATATATAGTAGGGCAAGAATGCCAACTCTGGCATTCTGACTCAAGTCTGGTAACTCCTGGCTCAAAATGCACTCCATCTCATAATAACCATGCTAACACCTTACCTTTTAAAATTTAAGCAATCACTCAAACATTAATAGAATTAAATAGAAATGAGGAGGAAGTGTTATAATGAATTTTAACTAGAATCAAATGGGACCTAATGAGTCAAAAAAAAACCAAGCACTACTGACTATTCTACCCAAGGCTAGCTCTGGTTGATTATGATTGGAACATATTCAGAGAATGAGAGATGACAAAACGGAGTTAAGTCTGTCCTAAGAACCAAAGTTCCCATTAGCTCTTCCAGACCACTGTCTAGTAGAGTTAAATAAAGATAAATAACAAAAATACTGTTCAGCTCCACTCTTTTCAATTCAGCTCACTATAAATTCATAATATAATTCCTCACTAAAAATCCTGACATAGGATAATTCCAAATATGAGTGAACAAAATCAAGTAATAGGCACAGCAGTAAATTTCATTCTATATCCCTGGTATTAAAATCATACCTCACAATGGTAAACAAAACATTTTAAAAAAAAACAGTTGCTTTTTAAAGACCAGCAATTTATATATATATATATATATATATATAAATCTTAAACTACACATTCCATACCTGGAGTGCCTAGCAAATTGTTATCCCTCATAAGCCTATAATCTTCTTCACTGAGGTTATTTACAAATTGATAGAAAGCTTCTTCCCGATCCAATCGGTCCATCTGACTTCTGCGCTGTGCTGCAGACTGATCACCACTTCCTTTATCGTTACAATCTGAGCTTTCCATCTTGATGAACAAGTGGAAAATTATCTAAAAGGAGAAAGGAGATCACTCTTGAAAACAAAAGTCAGTATATCTTCTATAGAACAGTTTTAATTATGTGAAAATCCAGAATTCAGGTTGAGACATGAATTTTAAGACCTCGTATGAACGGAAACTTCCTAATACAAACACTGAAAAGCACTGTTATACTAGGAAAAGACTAGGTCAGGGGTTGGCAAACTATGGTCCATGGACCAAACTTAGCCGTGGTGACTATTTTTTCTCCTTGAGATCTAAGAATGATTATTACACTTTTAAATGTTTTTCTAAGAGAATATTTTGTGATGTGTGAAAATTATATGAGATCAAATAAATAAATTCTTAGCTACTTGTCCAGAGAAAAGTTTGGTTAGAGAAATACAGATAAGAATTCAGCAGTGTAGCAAGAATTGAACGGTGTCTATTCAACAAGGTTAGACCCAAGCAGCTTACTGAATTCTTGGCACTATAGTTTGCCTTTGTTTTTTAGTCCTCACAACGACACTGTGCACAAACACTGTTGTTGTTGTTATTCCTTTTTTACAGATGAAACTAAAGTATAAAGAGGTTATATAACTTGATCAGGGTTACACAACTAACAAGTGACAGGGCCAGAAGCTGAATCCGGACAATCTGAATGCAGGTTTCTCTATGCTCTACTGCCTCTTACAGAGATATGACATGTAGAATAGAAGTTCTAAAAATGCTAATGGTCAAGCCCACTTTCTCCATTTAATACTATGAGTGTGCACTGGTAATTTAGAAACATGTTACAGTATAAGCATGGCATTGAAATGCTGTCAAGTTATAATTGCATCCTGTGACTTGCAGTGCAGATCACCAGTGCAAAGCAGTGACAGTGCCACACAGTGCCACAACTACTCAACTCTGCCATCATAGGAAGAAAGCAGCCCACAGACAACATGTAAATCAATGTGTACAGCTGTATTCCAGTAAAACTTGATGAACACTGAGTACCAGCTCTAAAGGCACACTGGAGTATGGATTATTTTATTAGAGTAGATGGCAAATATTTTATTTATAATGCAATGACACTGAAACTGTGCTAAAATAATAAAATATACATTAATATTATTAGACTAAGCACTCATCATAGTATTTCCAACTCACAGGAAAGCTATGGTCTGAAAAATTAGAAAATTTAAAACAAATATCACAAAATACTTCCTCACAAAAATAAAAAAATGAAGCTTCAACCAGAGTAAGTTTCTAAGTGGCTCATTTGTTGGCTAAGCAAGGAAAGACATTTATCAATGATATGTTAGCTAAATTGTGTTTGACTGCAGAAGCTAAACAAATAGTCCACAGAAAATAAACTGGTTTAAGATTATTAGCCTTTTAATGAGAACAGTTGCTCAAAAAGTGACGATACTGGGATATATCAATCATCAAATGAAAAACAAGGAAGCAAATGAGTAGTTCCCTTTGGTTCTTGATGAGTTGACAAATATAACTGATACTATTCAGTTGCTTATTCAAGGAGTCAAGTTATTTGAGGAGTTTGAAGTAACTAAAGAAGTAGATAGCATATTCAAAATCAGAGACATTACTTTGTTGACTAAGGTCCGTCTAGTCAAGGCTATGGCTTTTCCTGTGGTCATGTATGGATGTGAGAGTTGGACTGTGAAGGCGGCTGAGCAACAAAGAATTGATGTTTTTGAACTGTGGTGGTGGCGAAGACTCTTGAGAGTCCCTTGGACTGCAAGGAGATCCAACCAGTCCATTCTGAAGGAGATCAACCCTGGGATTTCTTTGGAAGGAATGATGCTAAAGCTGAAACTCCAGTACTTTGGCCACCTCATACGAAGAGTTAACTCATGGAAAAGACTTTGATGCTGGGAGGGATTGGGGGCAGGAGGAGAAGGGGACGACCGAGGATGAGATGGCTGGATGGCATCACTGACTCGATGGACGCAAGTCTGGGTGAACTCCAGTAGTTGGTGATGGACAGGGAGGCCTGACATGCTGCGATTCATGGGGTTGCAAAGGGTCGGACATGACTGAGCGACTGAACTGAACTGAACTGAAAGAAGCAGTCTCTATGAATAGTTTACATGGAACAACTACAGGTGATAACATTTTCAAAGCTGAGAAACACTAATTCAGCACAACCTGAGGTGAAATCTGTGAAGATGTGTTACAACTGAAATGGTGGTTAAAAAAAAAAATATGCATAGAGCAAAAATATATCAAGTCGGGCAAATTTACAATTAAAATTATATGCTTTATACTGATTAGACAGCTTACTTGTATGTGTGAAGACATTTTCAACAATGAAATATGTAAAATCTCATTTCAAATCAGAAAACACCAAATGGACATCTGCAAATGATTCTGATGATAAAGAATGTTTAGCCCCAATTAAGCAAAATGTTATCCTACCAAAAAGAATACCATTCTTCTCACTAGTAGACCTGTATTATAAAACATTGTACTCATTTATTATTACATCAAGAAAAACTTTGTGGAAATTTGGCTTCTCTCTTTTTATATAAATAACTATGTAATATGTTCAATTCTGATTAGCAAAGTGAAAAAAATTTACTATCTGGCCTTTTACGGAAAAAGTTTGTCAACCCCTACTCTGGATAGTATATAAAATTAGCCAAAACTTAATTGTCACTCACTATTTGTACAGCCCTAGGAAATATATATATATATATTCTTTTCCTTCCAAACCCAGATTGACTCAAGTTCACAATGACAAAATAAAAGGTAACTCAGAAACATGTGAAAATCTGATTTGTGGAAAAGCAGTAATCTATGCTGGTTGGTACTACGACTTAATCCAACACACAAAACACAAAATATCTGGATGCTTATGTCAATACTAGAGAAAAAAAAAACAAGCCATCTTTCAGATATTAAAAAAACAAAGAAGACTGTCTACCTGTCTGATGAGTCTAAACAAATTTTAGTCTATACATGGGCACATCTGGCTCTCCACTGTTTTTCTTAGATCATTATTCTTAGGTTTATCATTCTTTAAACAAACAAGATGAATTATCTCAAGGAAAGGGAAAGGGAGAGAGACCTTAATATTTTTTGGAATTTCCTAATTTCATAACTAAGATTTCTTAATTTTGGTAAGACTATATAAATTTCTAAAAGATGCTGTTTTTTTAAATAACTTAAACTGTAAGACTAGAAGTCAACAGATTAAACACCCATTAACGTTATATGGACCAGGCAATGAAAAAAAAACAAGCCAAGATTTTCTACAACTTAGTATTGGTAATAAATAGCACACAATTAAAAAAAAATACAGAAAAGCACAAAGTTCAGCCATAATTTCCCAAACCAAAGAAAATCACACTTGGCTAATATTAAGCAGTTAATATTCTGAATAGTAGTAACATGAAAGGACAAAGTCCACTTATGAAGGAATAGATTAATAAATAGTTCTGAAAATAATTTCTAAAAACTGAAAACTCTTTAATGGCTGAGTAATACTCCATTGTGTATATGTACCACAGCTTTCTTATCCATTCATCTGCTGATGGACATCTAGGTTGCTTCCATGTCCTGGCTATTATAAATAGTGCTGCGATGAACATTGGGGTACACGTGTCTCTTTCAGTTCTGGTTTCCTCAGTGTGTATGCCCAGCAGTGGGATGGATGGGTCATAAGGTAGTTCTATTTGCAATTCTTTAAGGAATCTCCACACTGTTCTCCATAGTGGCTGTACTACTTTGCATTCCCACCAACAGTGTAAGAAGGTTCCCTTTTCTCCACACCCTCTCTAGCATTTATTGCTTGTAGACTTTTGGATCACAGCCATTCTGACTGGTGTGAAATGGTACCTCATTGTGGTCTAGATTTGCATTTCTCTGATAATGAGTGATGTTGAACATCTTTTCATTGTTTGTTAGCCATCTGTATGTCTTCTTTGGAGAAATGTCTATTTAGTTCTTTGGCCCATTTTTTGATTCTTTTATTTTTCTGGAATTGAGCTGCAGGAGTTGCTTGTGCATTTTTGATATTAGTTGTTTGTCAGTTGCTTCATTTGCTATTATTTTCTCCCATTCTGAAGGCTGTCTTTTCACCTTGCTTATAGTTTCCTTTGTTGTGCAGAAGCTTTTAATTTTAATTAGGTCCCATTTGTTTATTTTTGCTTTTATTTCCAGTATTCTGTTATTTAGTTGATAAGTCGTGTCTGACTCTTGCAACCCCTTTTGCCATTTCCTCTTCCAGGGGATATTCCTGACCCAGGGATCAAACCCGAGTCTCCTGCCCGTGTCCTCTCTATTGGCAGGTGAGTTCTTTACCCCTGAGCTGTATTTAGTTGCATGTTAAAGATTTAAGCCTAATTCCCAAGATCACCTTGCACTTTTCAGAGTGTTGGCTGGAGCTTCCCATCACTCTGGCTGTAGAGTGGAGGCCCCTGCCCCTTGTCTTTCTAGTGTGCTCTTGTTGTTGTAAGAAATAGAGTGTGGTGAGAGAGGACCGCCACATCCCATGTCTTTTTTGTTGTTGTTGTTGTTGTTGTTGTTGTTGTTTTTTAATTTTTTATTTTTTTAGTTTGTTTTGCTTTACAATACTGTATTTGTTTTGAATACATTTGAATCAGTTCTAGTGAGGTGGATGAAACTCGAGCCTATTATACAGAATGAAGTAAGCCAGAAAGAAAAACACCAATACAGTATACTAATGCATATATATGGAATTTAGAAAGATGGTAATGATAACCCTGTATGTGAGACAGCAAAAGAGACACAGATGTAGAGAACAGTCTTTTGGACTCTGTGGGAGAGGGAGAGGGTGGGATGATTTGGGAGAATGGCATTGAAACATGGATAATATCATATAAGAAACGAATTGCCAGTCCAGGTTCGATACAGGATACAGGATGCTTGGGGCTGGTGCACTGGGATGACCCAGAGGATGTTATGGGGAGGGAGGAGGGAGCGGGGTTCAGGATGGGGAACACATGTACACCCATGGTGGATTCATGCTGATGTATGGCAAAACCAATACAATATTTTAAAGTTAAAAATAAAAAAAATAATAATAAATGATAAATGGTTAAAAATAAATACATAAATAAAATTCAAAATCAGGAAAAAAAAAAACTGAAAACTCAGTAGGGTTGAAAGGCTTTAAGAATGCAAAGCTTTCAAAGAAGGCAAAAATTTCTGATAAGTTCTGACATTTGAAGGATAGGAACCAAAGATAACAAAAATCACATACCAAGGACTGTTACAAGAATGGCACAAAGTCTTAAAAATAGCGTCAGAGGTTAAAGCCCACAAGGAACAGAAACTTTCAAAAGTATGGGAAAGAGCTTTCAAATGGCTTTGAAAAACAAATCTTAAATAAGAATGAGATCTTTTACTAAGCCTCTGGTACAGATGGTATATTAATAGAAGATGGTAGGTAGAGGCACTCAACTTCTATCTTATTCAGCAAGGAGAATCATCTTCCAACTGGAAGTAGTGGAAAAAACCAAGATTCTCAAAGAAAAATAATCAAAATCCAAACTGCAAAATTTCCAATCTTTGAGAAATCAGAAAACGGGGGATACCAGATGATCTAATCTGCAAAGAAAGTGATGTCTATAAACTATAACACAGCAAAATCTGGCACAAAACCTGGGCGGGGGAGAGGGCGCATGGAATTCTGCTATAGACTATCAGATATATTGCAAACATGTAGAAAAACATGTTCACCAGAAGTGGACTTCACTGTCAAATTAACCTTATTTGCATTACATAGTCTTGTTTCACATAGAACTTGCTTTACAAGATTCTCACATTAAAATCACCTGAGGAGCTTTCTCTGGGGCCAATGAGACAGCGACATTTTAAAAATTCCACAGGTAATTCCATCGTACAGTCAAGGTTGAGACACTTTTTGATAGAGGCATCAGGATAATACTGCTGAAACGTCTGGCTTGGTTTTTGTACGAGTCTGAAAAGTTTTTGCATCCTATTTCATGGAGAAATACAGGCTAGATCCATGCTTCTCAAACTTCAACATACAAACGAACCACCTGGAAATCTTGTAAAAATACAGGTTCTGATTCAGTAGGTTGGGGGTGAGGCCTGAGAGCGTGCATTTTAAATAAGCCTTCACGTAATGCTGATGCTGCTAATCCTAAAATCAGTTTGAGTAGCAAGGAGCTTGATGACAATACAATTTAACAGATTCACAGTTGTCAAATACCACTCTCAAAGACTATGGAGCAATGTTAACCTGCAAAGAACCCAGTCTTAAGCATTTTGAAAAGAACCAAGTCAAAGACATGCCAGCCAAATCTATAGACAACTCAATGCTGGGAGTTAGTAATGAAGATGTATATAATAAAAAAAAAAATCCTGAATTCTCAGTGGGTTGTGAGGATGAGTGGAAATCAACAAAAATGATGGTAAATGTGCTACTTTCAACACTTTAAGGGTTATCAAGCTGATGGGGAGAAGGGGACCTGTCCTGGCAACATGAAGATGACCTCAAGTTTTTAGTTAACAAAAGCTCAGTTAAAAGTATGTTTGACTTGACTGTTAAGAACCCTTGGAGTCACAGATTGACAAACCTTTCCTAGGTCACAGCATTCAGATAAAAATAGGTAGTAGTGTCAATGCTACTTGCTGTTCAGACTATATGTAGAGTATAAATACATCCAAAAGGGCGCTGACAAACACAAGAAAATATCTCGAGTGACTAAGATGGTGAGAAGCCAGGAAATACCATAAAATAAATGGCTAACAACTTGAAAATGTTTAACCCAAAGACAACATTAAAAATGGACACGATTATCACCTTCAAATATTTGGAGTTATATATAAGAGAGCAAACCACAGGGTCAAATTAGAGCCAACAGTTGGAAGAAATATGAAGCAAATAATTCTGTCTTTTAATAGTCAAACAAATAAGACTGTCCAAAAGTAGAGATGCAACCAGTCTCTTGAAGTAAGCTACTACCAATCTCGGAAGTATTCAAGTAGAGGCTAGGTATTAGGTAGGAGTTTTAACAGACTGATTTCAAAAGACCCTTTGGACTAAAATGTCATTAAGGACAGACAGTCCCTTGATTTCCTTATTCTGGGTCTGCTGCTGCTAAGTCGCTTCAGTCGTGTCCAACTCTGTGCGACCCCATGGACAGCAGCCCACCAGGCTCCCCTGTCCCTGGGATTCTCGAGGCAAGAACACTGAAGTAGGCTGCCATTTCCTTCTCCAATGCATGAAAATGAAAAGTGAAAGTGAAGTCACTCGGTCGTGCCCGACTTTGCCACCCCATGGACTGCATCCCACCAGGCTCCTCCACCCATGGGATTTTCCAGGCAAGAGTACTGGAGTGGGGTGCCATTGCCTTCTCCAATTCTGGGTCTAGGGTCATACTAAGCCACATATTCCCAGTGACACAATTTTGTTATAACATTTTCTTAACAAGACCAATCCACTTATATTGCCTCATCCTTTCCCTCCAACATTTTACTACCTTCACATTTCTAATGCTCTCCCTTCAGCCCTCCATTTAATCTCTCCCCAATTTCACTCACCCCTCAAGGTTCAAAGAAATCTTACCACCTAAGAAGACATCTTAGAATGTAAAGTCAAGTGGGCCTTAGAAAGCATCACTACGAACAAAGCTAGTGGAGGTGATGGAATTCCAGTTGAGCAGTTTCAAATCCTGAAAGATGATGCTGTGAAAGTGCTGCACTCAATTTGCCAGCAAATCTGGAAAACTCAGCAGTGGCCACAGGACTGGAAAAGGTCAGTTTTCATTCCAATTCCAAAGAAAGGCAATGCCAAAGAATGCTCAAACTACCGCACAATTGCACTCATCTCACACGCTAGTAAAGTAATGCTCAAAATTCTCCAAGCCATACTTCAGCAATACGTGAACCATGAAATTCCTGATGTTCAAGCTGGTTTTAGAAAAGGCAGAGGAACCAGAGATCAAATTGCCAACATCCGCTGGATCGTGGAAAAAGCAAGCGAGTTCCAGAACAACATCTACTTCTGCTTTCTTGACTATGCCAAAGCGTTTGTGTGGATCAAAATAAACTGGAAAATTCTTCAAGAGATGGGAATACCAGACCACCTGATCTGCCTCTTGAGAAATCTGTATGCAGGTCAGGAAGTAACAGTTAGAACTGGACATGGAACAACAGACTGGTTCCAAATAGGAAAAGGAGTATGTCAAGGCTGTCTATGGTCACCTTGCTTCTTTAACTTATATGCAGAGTACATCATGAGAAACGCTGGACTGGAAGAAACACAAGCTGGAATCAAGATTGCTGGGAGAAATATCAATAACCTCAGATATGCAGATGACACCACCCTTATGGCAGAAAGTGAGGAGGAGCTAAAAAGCCTCTTGTTGAAAGTGA